>PVLA01007558.1:0-103097 GCA_004027455.1 Hydrochoerus hydrochaeris | reverse complement strand
AGATTTGCAAAGTATGACCGTGAAAGGAAGGATCTCTTAAAAATAACAAGGAACCAGGAAGCAACGATACAAAGGCTAGAAGATGACAAGAGGATTTATAACCTAAGAATAAAATATGTGAATGAAGATGCAGCAACAAATACAAATGAAATAAAAAGTCTATTCACAGAAATAATTAAGGAAAACTTCCCAAACATAGATAATGGAAGTGAAGTTCAGATAAATGAGGCATATAGAACTCTAGCCAGCTACAACCAAAACAGATCTACACCCAGACATATAATAATCAGGATCACAGAAATCCATCACAAGAACAGAATATTAAAAGTGGTCAGAGAAAAGAAACAGATTACCTATAAAGGAAAACTCATCAAAATCACAGCAGACTTCTCAATGAAGACTATCAAATCAAGAAGAGCTTGGAGTGAAATATTCCAAGCCCTGAAAGAAAATAACCTCCAACTCAGAATGATGTACCCTGCAAAACTGTCTCTCAAAATTAATGGAGAGACAAGATATTTCCATGACAAAGAGGAACTGGGGGAGTTTGTGACCACCAATCCAACCCTGCAAAGAATACTGAAGGACATTCTAGAGAGAGACAGAAGAAAATCACCAGCGTTCCAGTAATAATGGCAGAAAGGCCTTAAACAAAGGGGCAGACAGTGGAATGAAGGAGAAAAGTAAACAAATAACAACAGAAAAATAGCATGGCAGAGATAAGACAGAGAAAATTGGTTATATCACTGTTCTATCTTGACTGATTTTATTTGAATCTGGTATGCTTGAGACTGTCGAGTCTGAGAGTAGGGGCAACTACTCTGAAGATGACAGAATTCAATAGATACCCATTCTGGTTTGATTGTTAACTGCCTTTGAAGTCCTATAATGTCTCCAATGTTTAGATTTTATTAATAGTGTAACGCAAAGCTAAGTTTATATTATATTTGACAATATAGACAATTTTATTGAAAATAACAAGAGACATCATAGTGACTACCGTAGATCACCTAGTGTTGTGTTTTTGTATGTTCTTTTCATTTCATGTTTCTCTAGGAATTTGTATTGCTGACTTATTTTGATTTGTTTCTCCCTCTAATACAGAAAGGCTAGGTATATGTGTAGAGACTTATACATGTGTAGAACTTCTAAGTAGTTTATGAGAATGGGTTATAGTTATTGTAAAGAAAAAAAGGAAAAGAGAGTATTCTAAAGGATATAACTGCATGTATGCTTGAGTGTGTGGAATTAATAACCATGTTGCTAAAGTTTTAGTTAGATGGATGAGCAAAACTGACTGCAGTCTCACTGTTTGGATGTCTACTTTGGGGACTTTACTTTTGTAACTTGAACAACTGCATCTAAGAGGAAAGTATGTAATTATCAACTAGTGATTTTTTACTGGTTACTATTTTTTTTCTGTTTTGTTTTGTTTTTGAGATTTTGTATTGTTTCTGCCCTCTTTCTGTTTCAATTTTTTTTCTTTAAATAAAAAAATTTAAAAAAAGAATACTATTGATTTTTTAGTATTGACTTTGTATCCAGCTACATTGCTGAATTTATTTATTATATCTAGGAGTCTTTCAATGGAGTTTTGGGAGTCTTCTATGTAGAATATCATGTCATCTGCAAATAATGATAATTTAACTTCCTCTTTTCCTATCTTTACTCCTTTTATTTCTCTCTCTTGTCTAATTGCTCTGGCTAGTATTTCCAGTACTATGTTGAATAGGAGCGGTGATAAGGGACATCCTTGTCTTGTGCCTGATTTCCAGGTAAAGTTTTTCAGTTTTTGGCCATTTAATATGACACTGGCTATGGGTTTGTTGTAGATGGTCTTTATCATATTGAGGTAAAGACCATCTATTCCAATTCTCTGTAAGGTTCTTATCATGAACAGGTGTTGGATCTTATCAAAAGTTTTTTCTGCATCTATGGAAATGATCATGTGATTCTTACTTTTGGCTGTACTGATATGGTGGTTGTCTGCTCTTAGGACGGGAGCAGAGCCTTTCAACCAAGACACATTACCAAGCCTAAGTGGCCTTGGGCTTCTCTGGGTACTGAGCTCAGTTGGAAGGCCGTGGCAAAGCCACTTATACAATCTCACAGGTCAGTCTGTAGGCCAGAGTGGTAGACAGGGGCTCAATACCTAATGAACAAAAAGAGAATGACAAGTGTGCCCCACAGGGTACATTCAGAAATGTGTGAAGACTTTTTCAGCTCTCAGGTGGGAAGAGCTGCTACTAGCATCTAGTGGGTAGAGGGCAGATACCATGTTACCCCACAATGCTCAGGACAGCTCCTATAGCAAAGAAGCCAGCCCAGTGACCACAGCACCCAGGCTCAGAAAGCATGTCACAGGATATCCTCAAATAGTCCCAGTCTCAGAGACCAAAAGCTGGGCTCCAGTCCTTGCCCTGCAGATAGCCTGTGCCAGTCACACAACTTCCCTGAGCCTCTTTCCTAACTGTCAAATAAAGAACATGATGATACAGAACCACTACTTTTTATGTAACAGATGCCTTCTTGAAGTTCTAATATAATTTAAGCCTTCAACAATCCAGAGCCAACTCTGACAAACAGCAGCCAGTTGTTGCATCTACCAGCTGAACCCATCCAGCTTCATGGTACTGACCTACATGACACTTGTGACTCCATCTGCCAGCCAGCTTTGAAAGTATGTGATTCCTGATGGATTTTTACCTGTGGGAGGATCACATTAATATCATGCATGAAGCCAAATTTATTAAAATTTTATACCAATCTTTTTCAAATTTTCATCAAATATAATCCTCCTGTCCCCCTGGCTGGCCCAGGCCTGTCAGGGTTGTTGCAAGGATCAAATGAGGCCTTTAGTGGCAGTACCCTGCATGCCCTGAAGGGACAGTTGCTGTTCTCAGTAGATCCACCATGCTGAGGACTTGTTTATCTTTTCTCTCCCCCTAACCTTCAGGCCACCTATTTTTCAAGGGGCATCCTCCACAATAGCTAATCCAATGAACTAAATCATCATTTCTCAAGCTTCCTAAACCCATTCCTCCTCTGCAAAGATCTTAAATGCCATCCCTACCATGGGCACACCATGGGCCTAGGTAAGAATCGCTATGTACCCTGCCATACCTCTGTTCTCCCCAGATATTTCTACTCTCAATCATTCTAGAAAATGAAACATAAAGAACTAGCCAATGGCCCCGGAAAAATCACTAACTAGGCAAAGTTGAACATGCCCAGAGGGGACCTAACTAGTCAAAAGTGAGCCAGGCTGGGTCTCTAAGAATCAATTCTGGAAACCTGATTATCCTCTGTTCTTTTCCCATCCTCCTTACCAAAAGTAGCAGTGATTCCTCCTGTCCTCTCCCAGAGCATTTATTTTACACAGTCCTGAAAGCCACAATGCACTGTAGTAAAGTAAGCCTGTAGCATTGTCTTGGAACAATGCACACTTTGTAAGAACTATTTTAAAACAATTCATGCATGTCCCAGTTGCTGTCTCTTTGATATCCCATTTATTCCTTTTGGTGAATCTCTTTACAGTTGCTTTGTCTTGCCTTTGAGCATTGCACCCCTACCCTCCATCTTCAAATGTTCCAAGTCACTGGTAATAAAAACATATCTTAAGTCTTCCTACAGCCAAGCTTTATTTTAAGTACTTTATGGATATGCACTTAATCTTCACAATAACACTATGGCACAGACTAGTATTGTTATGGCTGGTATCTAGATGTCCTCTGAAAGCTTCATGTGGTCCAGGGTGGAACTACATGAGTAGGACCTCTCTGGTCACCGACTCCCTTCCTGAACCCCAGCTCCAGCTCACTTCAGTTCCAGTCCCATTAAAGGACTTGAAATTCCCACAGAGAACACGCTCCCTAACTCTTGCTGTGACTGACCTTTTCATTCACTGTACTGTGAAATCCTTCAAGGCAAAGCAGTTCATTTCTTACTCCCCATTTCCTAGCAGAGACCTGGTTCAGGTAGGTTCTCATGTCTGAGGCTGATTCAGACAGCCAGGTGGGATTCCTTAGGGTTCAGGTAGGACCCAGGGAACTATCTTTCTGTCAACCTGTCAATCAAAGAACAGGGCTAGCAGCAAGAAGCTCATCAAGCGAATCTTCAAGGAAGAACAGACAGAGACCCAAGTCTAGGAAATAGGACATAGCTTGGAACATCACAGGTGAGACTTCTTTAATCAAGGACCCAGAGTCAAAGACACAAATCCAGGCAATCACCTGGGCTGCAAACCAAATGGGGTGGGGGAAGGAAAACTTGGGATTTTAGTGAGAGAGGGGGAAAAAAATGAAACCAAAACCAAACAGCTGAAAATGTCAGAAAAAGAAAATAGACACTCCCTGCAGCAGCAGCATCACCAAACTTCTGTTTGCGGGCAATACTACAAGCTGTTCCTGCCAGATTTCACAGTTAGGAGCCATAATTACGGCTTCAACGCAAAGACCTTCTTTCTACTTACTACTCAAAATTCCTGAGGAAAGAAACTGCCTTGGGACAAGAAAGCAGTACCATCACCTTGAAGCCACAGGAAGTTTATTTATTTGAAGGGCCATCTTTTGAGATCATCAGTTCCTGGCCATGCTGGTAAAAAGGAGCCCCAAATTCCACCCTTATTAGAGTTGCCTAGGGTATCTGTAAAAGCCCACTGGTGAATTTCCATCTCACTCCTTTCCCTATGGGTTTCTCTCTGACTTATTTACACTGAAACACTGTGGACACACTGCTGCCCCCTGAGTGCTGAACTCTTGATGGACAGATGCACTATTTGGAAGCCAAGAATTGCCTCTAGCTACTATTAGTGGTTGCCCTGTCTAGTTTCTGATAATAAAATTATCAAATATGCTTTTCTTCTAAGCCCCAAATTCTAAGCTATAAAAGCACTTAGCTTCAGTTCCTGGAATGAATCTGTCAACATTTCCTGCAGGCTGCACTCTGCCAAAGCCACTATTTTCCCAGGAAACAATAAATGAGCACTCAGGATCCTATGCTAGGCAGGAGCTGTGGTCCAACCTGTCCCCTTCCCAGGCCACACATCACCATCTCCTGATGCTCTTTGTCATTTCTCTGCCTTCTGCTTATCAGTCCCCCGCCACTGCATTATATCCAGCAGGACACAAATTTATTTCTTCCATCAAAAAAAAGAAAATCCACCCTAACTTGACCGCACATTCCACTCCATCTCTCTGCTCCTTTCTATTGCAAAACTCATCATAGTAACCCAGCTGGAATTGCTGCCTCTCTTCTGCCTCCTCCCTTCCTCTCTGTTGAACCTGCCCAAATTTTGTTTTTCAGCTCCACAGCTCCACTGATGCTACCTCTACAAAACTCAGTGACCCAGTGATCCAAAATCAGTGGCTGAATCTCAATCCTCACCTCTCTCAAACAGCAGTGACACTGTGATCACTACTACTGGCTTGTGGACACCACACCCCTCATTTTCCTCCCGCCTCTTGGAGCAAGGCATCCCCTTCCCAGCCTTCCTTGAGGATTTTCCTCCTCTCTCTGGCTTCAGATGTTAGGGTGCCCTAGCGCTGTCCCCCTGGATGACCCTGCCCATTTGTAGCCCTACCATGCACCACACCCAGACTAATCCCACTTGCTACTCATCCACTTCCAGTCTCCCCATTGCAGTTAGTAGAGTCATGGGCATCGCAAGCATGGTGCAGCAGGACAGAAGCCTAAGACAAAGCATCAATCTCTTCTTCCTCAGTCTTCTTCCTATCAAAATGGCAATTCCATTTTTCTAGCTGTTCACACCAAGAGTGTTTGGGTCATCTTTGACTCCTCTCTCCTTACTTCATCTCTGTTCTACCTTCAAAATGCAAGTGAATATCATTTCTGACACTCTGAAGCCCCTTCTCAAGTCCAAATCATTGCTCCCTCTGACCTGTAACAATGATATCAAAAATTGCCCCTCATTCTCCTCACCCCACCCCACCTGTTTATTTAGCAACCAGAGAGACTGCGCAATTCCACAGCTCTCTCAACACCTACCTAACCCACATGGCATTTCAACAAAAAATTCCATATTGTGGCTTATCTGGGGCCCATGTGGACTTGGTGCTCTCCTCCTCCTAAACACCCCCATCTGATGGTTCACCCCACTCCTGCCACATCAGCCTCTCTACTGACCAAGCAGTTTCCCCCAGCCCCCCACCACCCAGGATCCACTTGCTGCATACTCAGCCTGGAAAACCTTAACCCCAAATTCCATATGGTTCTTTCTGGAACCCATGTTTCTTTTCAAGTCTCTTATCAAAGAAGCTTTCCTAGAACTCTTTATCAAAAACAGACTCCCCAGGATGATATTGTTTGATTTCTTCATGATGGCCATTTGCTCCAGTGTAAGATAAAATCTCGATGTTGTTTTAATTGCATTTCTGAAATGGCCAGTGATGTTGAGCATTTGTGTATGTACTGATTGGTCATTTGTACTTTTTATTCTATGAAGTGTCTATTCATTTTGCTTGCCCATTTCTTTGACTGGTCTTTTATTTTAGGGGTTTAATTTTTTTGAGTTTTTTATGCTAGATATGAATTCCCTGTTTGAGGAAAGAGACAAAATCATTTTTCCATCTGTAGGTTGTCTTTTCATTATGTCAGTTTTGTTTCTTTTTTAAAATTAATTTTGTTGGTACATTTTAAATACACATAATGATCACACTTATTATGGGATATTTGTACCTATCCATGTTATATCTTTGATTGTTTTTCTCCCAGTCCCCTCCCCTCTCTTCAGCCCTTTTCCCTTCCTTACTTACAAAATCTTTGCTTACATTTTTCCTTCCATTCTCTTTTCTTTTCCTTTGCTTCCTTTATCCCTCCCTCTCCCCTTGTTCCCCTTCCCACTTGAATATGTTTTCCCCATTTTCCAATATCTATCATACATTTTGGACTTTATTTACACTCTGAGTTTCTCACACCAGATAAACAATGCAATATTTAAAACATTTGTGTCCAATTTATTTCAGTTAAGAGTATGGTCTCAAGGTGTAGCCATTTACCTACAAATGTCTCAAGTTTATCCCTCTTTATGGAAGCAAAGGAAAAGAAAGCACATAAAAAGCATAAAAAGCACATCTTCTGTATTCATTCTTCTGTTTATGGGCACTTGGACTATTTCCAAGATTTAGCTATTACAAATTATGTTGCTATAAACATGGGTGAGGATATATATCCCTGTGATACGATCATTTTAATTCTTTTGGGAAGATATCAAAATGAGGATTAGCTGGATTAAATAGAACCCTTCATTTTAATTGTTTGAGGAATCTCCACACTGATTTCCATAGTGGTTGCACCAGTCTACACTTCCACCAGCATTGGAGAAATGTTCCTTTTTTCCCACAGCCCTGCCAGCATTTATCATAGGTTGATTTCTTGATAATAATAATTCATTCTGGAGTGAAATGGAATCTGAGTGCTGTTTTAATTTTCATCTCTTGAATACTCAATGATGCCCAACATTTTTTCATATATTTATTTGTTATTTGTACTTTATCTGAAAGGAATGCCCATTTTTGGATTGGAAATTAAATTTGGAAGGTCTGAGTTTCTTTTTCTATGCAGAACCTTTTTAATTTAATATGATCACATTTGTTGCTTCTCAGAAATATTTCCTGTATAACCAGGGTTCTGTTCAGAAAGTCCTTGCCTATGCCTATGACTTCAAGAGTTTTACTTATTTTTCTTTCTGCAGGTTGTGTTTCAGTTGGAATATTTATTTCTTTAATACATTTTGATTTTAATAGTAGTATATATATATATATATGACTTAAAACATAGAAATCTTCCTCTAATCTTTTTTCTCTGCTTAGCCTGTTTCACATTCTATCCCTTGTCAGTGAATATATTGGTTCTCTTCCTTCCCCATCCCTACTAGAATGTCAGCTCCCTGAGACAAGCAACTTTACTTGGTGTCCTATCACATTCCCAAAGCCAAGAAAGAGCCTGGAACAAACAAGATCCTACAAATATTAAGCACTATCAGTGCCAAACATTGACGTGAGTTCTTCATATAAATTAATTCATTTAATCCTCCAAAGAAACTATAAGGCAAGTGATATGATTATCAATCCCTCTTCAAAGAAGTGGAAGTACAGAGAGGTTGAGTATTTTTTCCAAGATCACATACCTGGTAGATGGCAGACCCAGGATTTGGACCCAGACAGTCAAGCCTTGATCGTGTTCCATAACCGTCGCAGTAGCTCTCTGAAGGAGCTCCTTGTGTGGTCTGCAGGAACGTATGGGACTCCATCCTGCCCAGCATTCTGGACTTAACATCAGCACTTGGCCCTGACCATAGTTCAGTTCACAGGGCTTCTGTGCTGCAGTTAGAGCAGATCCCTACATGGGCCAACTTCTAGCAGCTTTCTCTCTCTTTTATTCTTTAAGAGTCCCAAGGCTCTGTCTTTGCTTGCCTACTTACATCACTATGCCCAGAACTGGATCCTGCCAGAGTGCTCTCCTGAGATGAGAAGGCCCCTTGTTCTGCCATCAGCTGAGAAGTCTTCAGATGCTGGCAATCTGGATGTCTGGGTAGTTCCTATTTTAGGACACAAGTGCCAAGCTTCAGTTGCTCACCCCTTTGAGAATAGCTGGAAGCCTAATGACTGAGATCTGCAAAAGTAGCCATGGAGAAAAGCTTGTCTACAAATCCTACCAGTGACCCTCACCAATGACTAGTTCATTACCTAACTCACTTGCAATGTGCCAGACACTGAGTGCAGTATGTCCACACATTAGCTTATGGAACCCATGAGGCAGGTGTTATCAAGCCCATTTTATGAATTTTAAAACTTCAGAAATTTGTCAAAACACAGAGTGGGAAGGTGAAGTATCTGATTCCAGCCCTCTTGTTATCGCAACTGCTTTCTCATTGTCACAAGCTGACCTCTCCTGTTCTGTGCACAATGCCTCCCTCTTCTTCACACATTTTGAAGTCAGTAAGGGTAGAAAATTCAGAAATATATGGAAATAGATACATTGCTGTAAGTATCTAAATGTTACCTTCAAACACACACACACACACAGGAATTATGAGGCATGCTCTAGACCAATAGATACATATTCAAAATTAACAGCTGCAAAGAGGCATCTCAGGACTAGTCACATTTACATTTCATAGTAACAATTGGGTTATCTGTGACACTAATTGTAGGGATCTGAACAGATAATCAGAGCTGAAGACATGAACTTCTCTCATCCTTCTAAAAGTCACAAGGGACTTGCCTGTGACTGAGATTCCACCACAAAAGCTTCCAGCAGTAAGGACTATCTGAACACCTACTGCATACTAAGTAGTTTAGGACTCTGACCTAACACTCAACCACCAAAGATTGAGTCTCAGCCCTGCCATATATTGTTGAGGTTTCTTGGGAATGTTACTCTGTGTTCCTGAGCCTTAGTTAAAAGAAAGAATGGAATTTGATAGAGACCAAAGGAAAGTTTATTTTGGAATCATGAGGTCATGGAAAAGACCAGAATGGACAGTTCTAGAGTGAATTTTAGAGGTTGCCTTTTGAATGTAAAATGCATAATATACTAAAGATAATTAGCAAAAGGATAGATTGATGGATAGTTTCGCTCATTCATTTAATCAGGACAGAAATGGCCAAACCCAAACTTTTCTCAGTTCCTGACTGAAAAATCTCACCTTTAGAGTCAGCCACTCCTGGTTGAAGTTCCAGTTTCAACAGCATATCCTTTAGCACACTGCTTAACTTTTGTGAACCTCATTTTCTGCATCTATAGATTCCATTACTTCCATTTTCCACTGTGCAAAAAACTGAGATTAGATATGTTTGAACACTCCTAGGTCAAAGGAAATAAAAGTGTATTTGTCACCTACCCATCTGAGAAGTTTATGCATACACAGGACTGCTCAAAAGCAGTTCACCAAATATTTTAGTTACTTTACACCTTACATTCTTCATCAGTGTGACAGGACCTCACCATTCACCTAAAGCTTTTATTCCATTTCACTTTGTACCCAGATAATGCTAAGTTCTGTGCCTTCACAAGTGAATAAATAAACATGGTTTTGGTCCATATTAAGCTTTACGTGTATGCAGAAAGATGGATATGAAACCGATATCTATAAGCTAAGATATTCCAAGCATCTCACATTTCAGAGAAAGCAAACAGCTGCTGCATACATATGTATCAAGGAGTTGTTATAATAATAACAACAACAAATGTGTTAACAAGATAAAGGAAGTATAGGGTGCCATGAAAGCACATAGAAGGGAACAGGGAACCCTAAGTCAGATGTTGTAGGTCAGTGGTTTCCTTCAGAAAGAAATATCTCAGATAGACTATTCCAGACAAACGGAAAATCACATGCAAAGGCCTGGGGATGAGATACAAAGGTCGGTCCATCACAGAACCGAGAATAGTTCAGTGTCACCATCCCTCAGAGACCAGATGCAGAGGGAGGACAGAAGAACCATTCCCATTGCTGAAGGACTAAATGCTAAAGAGGTTCATGCAGTCATTTTAAAATGGTACATTTTCCTGAGGGAGTCTTAAAGTGATTTTTTAAAAAGAAAGATATAATTAGATATTTGTTTTAGTGCCACGCTTCTCAAACTTTAATGCACTGGCATATCTGCATTATGCGAAATGTAGGTTCTGATTCAGTAGGTCTGGATGGAGCCTGAGAATCTGCATTTTATGAAATTCTTTTTTTTTTTTTTTTTTTGTACCTAGAATTGAACTCATGATCTCATTACTTGCTAGGCAGGTGCTTATGCCACTGAGCTAAATCCCTGGCCCCCTCCATTTAATGAGATCCTGGCAGTGCCTTTGGTGATGGTCAGCTGGTCACAATTCGAATGCTAATGTTTTAAAGTGGTCGCTCTACCTAGTTTTAAAGGACAGCAGGGTCAGTGAGGCAAGGACACTAGCTATTTGAGTGGTGGTGAAGAAACAGACTGAAGAAGTGGCCCATGGAGCAGAGATGGACTAAGATAGGAATTGCTGTAGGCAACAAGCCAAGGATAATGTTCTGTTTCCTGGCTTGGGCATCTGAGTGGGCCGAGCTTTCATTCACCATGGCAGGGCCACAAAAGAACAGGTGAGTTTGAGAGACAAAGTTTGATTTATCTTTCGGCAGGCTGTGCTTTTGAGGTTTACCTGAAAATTTTAAGTAGAAATACAAAGTAAGCAGTTGAAGACAAATATCTGGGAGCTATCAGTGGGGAGGATTTTTTTTTTTTTGAGTTTGTTTTTTCCAGTATTGAGGACTAAACTCAAGATCTTTCCACTGTGCTACATGCCCTTGGCTTTATTCCTTTTTTTTTTTTTTTAATTTTGAGACAGAGTCTCTCTAGATTGCTAAATTGCCCAGGTTGGGCTTGAACTTTCTCACCACCCCAGAGTGCTGGGATTATAGGTATTTAACTCCACACCTGGGTAGTGGGAAGATTTTTATTTTTCTTTCTTCATGATGCCCATGAGGCTAGAGCTCAAGTGTCCTTCCCTCTGGCAGTGCTTGGAAGACATCCAGTGTCAAGGGGCAAGGAGCAGGGAGCTACTGCCTACCACTCTACTGGAAAACAGTAAGTGAGGAAAGATTACAGAGCATGCCCAGCTCAATGCCTGGCAGAAGGTGGAAGGAGAGAGCTAGATAATAGTCATGTGTGATTCCATGCCCAGGGGAGCCAGTGAGACAGTGGCAGGATTTAAACTCCAGAGGGTCAGATAAGCCCTAGGCAAGAGCAGGTATAGGAAACAAGATACACAGGTGGGAACTGGCTCTGTGCATCAGGCTAATTCTGCTAACAGAGACATGAGGTTAGCAGAACCAGGCACAAGGTTGCTGATATACTAAGCTATTGCCCTTGCCTCCTTGAATCCTCATGACCAAGACAGGGACCTGGGCCAAAGACTGGGATGGTCAAGTGACTCTAGCAGTAGAATTGGAAGGTTGCTGTTTGTTATCTTCAGGCCTTCACGATGCAACTCCTTGTGTTCTTTCCTTTGTCTATCCTTTCTCTTCAGACTCTAGCTCAGTTACTCTCCGATGACTTCTCTGACCTTTCCACCTCTGCTTTTGTGCCTCTGTTTATGCTGCATCAAGGATCATCATATCCCCTAGCAATGCACTGTGTATAGTGGTTTAACATCTGCCGCCTGCCATAGATGGTGAGCTCCTCACAGCTGTCACACTGGTTATGAAACCAAGATAACAAGTCAGGCTCTGCTGGTGATTTAGGTTGACTTTCACTTCCAGCAATATGACAGGCTTGGTTGTCAAAGAAAATGACTCCTAGCTACTGAGCAACTATAATGCTAGTAAAAGAGTTTTCAAATCTTTTCACTTACATTGCTAAACTGAGTACAGGAAATACTCAGAGATTAGAAACAATAAGAAACCACAAATTCAGAGAGTTAGGTAAATACTGAAATTGGCATTTTCTCTGGAGCCATTTGGCAATCCCTGAGGGCTTAGTGATGAGTTTTAATGGAGCCATGCGCATGTGAAGGCAGGAAAGCAAGCCTGCAGGCAGAACAGTTTGGAAGACTGGGTTTGCGATCTCACTAAAAAATAAGCCTTTTCTCTTATGAACTTGGAACTGGAATTTGTAACACCCAGGAAGGTGATTATTAAGTGCTGCAAAAATGTACAGATAAAATTTTTTTTTTAATTTAAAGTGGTTCCAGGTTGACCTGAACAAAATGAACAAAAGAAAAATTGTATCAAAACGGTGTATTCAAATTGCAAAGCATCAACTATAAAGAAAAGAATCTTTTAAAAAAAACCCTCTAAAATAAAAAGTCAGATTATTTCTAAGTGGAAAAATCCTTATATCAACAGCTGACTTCTTTCATAACAATGGAAATTTAAAATGCACAGACTGTACCAATTTTATTCAATATGGACTCACTTGGATGAGTTGCATTCTCACCCTCCTGGGACCTGGTATAAATTTCCTGAAGGACAGCAGGGAAGTACCCCTTACCATCACCACCTCTGTGCTCTACCTTCCTTTTTTTCCAATTTTATTTTAGCACAGAAAGAAGTCTTAGGAACATCAGTGAGAAGTTCTACTTCGGCTGTCAGATACTTTCCATCTTAAAAAAAAAAAATAGAATGTGAGGAGTTCTGAAGACCCATCCAGGTCTGAAAGATTCTATTTAGACTTCTACACATTTCCTTAGCTTGTATTTGGTTCTTGCCAGATGCTTTCTCTAGAAATATGATGACAGGAGAGTATATCGCCTCAGTTCCCTTTAACACCACAAGTTCCTGCCCTATAAACTACACAACAGAAGGCTCCACTGCCTCAGAGAAAAAATAAAGTGTGATCATCTAAAGTGTGAAAGAACTGAAAATCATCACAGTGAACGTGAAACCAGCCATACAAGCTATAAAACCCATCACAGTTTAATTAGTTCTGCAATGGTACAAAAGGTACACATTTTTCAAGAAAGAAAATAATAAACAATAATAATTGTGGGAAGATCAATGACTAGCAGGTCAGATTATGACCCTTCAGTCATAATTGTGGAGTAAGGAGTAAACAAGAACAGACGCCCAAGCAATTCAGTTTTTAAAAATCAAGTCATGATGTTTAAAACTCAAATGTGAGCATAGCAAATTTGAGTATAGTTATGATATCAAAGGACAGAATGTCTTAAACTGAGAACTCAGAAAAGCAGAGCCAAGGTCAGAGCCCGAGATATAGAAAGAAAGGAAGGTAGCAGAGGTAATAGGAAAGCAGGAGTCCCCAAGTCAGAGAGGCCTACTATGGCCAGCACCATTTATTAAAAAGACTCTTTCTTCCAGTGAACACGTTTGGCCCCCTTGCCAAAGATAAGATGGCTGAATGTGTTGGTAGTTACATCTGCATCTTCTAATCAGTTCCACTGACCCTCAGATTTGCTTTGTGCCAGTATCATGCTGATTTTAACATGGTGGCTTTGTAGTATAATTTCAAGTCAAGGATTGTGATGCCTCCTATCTTGCCTTTGTTGCTCAAATTGCTTTTGTTATTCTAGGACTCTTGTGGTTCCAAATGAATTTCTAAGAGCGCTTTTTCTAGTTCTGTGAGGTATGCTAATGGTATTTTTTTCACCATGATTGCATTAAATCTGTGTAACAGTTTTAAGAACATGGCTAGTTTCACTATTGTGGATCTCCCTATCCATGAGCGAGCAATATCTTTCCATTTGCTGATATCCTCTTCAATCTCCTTTTTCAGAGTGCTGTAATTTTCAACGTATAGATCTTTTACTTCCTTTTTAGATTGATTCCTAAATATTTCATCTTTTTGGATGCTATTGTGAAGAGTGTGGTTTCTCTAATTTCTCTCTCAATGAGTTTGTTGTTTGTGTATAGGGATGCTACTGATTTTTGAGTGTTGACTTTGTATCCAGCTATGCTACTGAATTTGCTTATTTACTCTAGTAGTCTTTTGGTGGAATTTTTTGGGGTTTTCTATGTAGTGTATCATGTCATCTGCATATAATAATTTAATTCTTCCTTTCCTACCCTTGTTCCTTTTATTTCTCTCTCTTATCTAATTGTTCTGGCTAATGTTTTCAGAACAGGAGTGATAATAATAGACATCCTTGTCTTTTTCCTGATTTTAGAGTAAAAGCTTTCAGTTTTTGCTCATTCAGTATGATGTTGGCTGTTGGTTTGTCACACATGGTTTTTATCAGATTGAGATAAAGACCATTTATTCCAACTTTCTGTAAGGTTTTTAAGATTAAACCAAAGCAATGCTTACAGGTATCCTAAATATAGCTTTAAGTACATATATTAGGTGGGGGTCTCAAGGAATAACTTAAGCTTTATCTTAAGAAGGCAAAGCCCAAACTGAGCAGAAAGAAGGAAACCAAAAAGATTACATCATAAATCAATGAAGTGGAAGACAGAAAAATAAGAAACATCAATGAGACAAATGTTTTTTAATAGATAAGCAAAATTGGCAAATCTTTAATTAAAATGACAAAGAACCAAAGAAAGAAGACATAAATTACTGAAATCAAAATTTACAAAAATAAAAAGGATTATAACTGAACTTTATGGCAACCAATTAGACAATTTGGCTTAAATTCCTAGAAAAACAAAATTTACTGAAATCGATTCAAGTAGAGATAGAAATCTAAATAGACCAAAAATAAGTAAGAAATTGAATTAGTAACTATAGATTTTCCCAGAAAAAAAAAAAAAAAAAGCCCAGGCTTTGTGGCATCATTGGTAAATTCCAGCTAACACTTAAAGAAGGAATTCCTCAGATACTCTTCCAGAAAATGGAAGAGGGAAACAAGGAATATTTCCCAATATATATATGAAGCTGGTAGTAGTATCCTGACTAAAGTCAAAGACATCACAAAAGTAAACACTGATATTCCTACTGAATATAGATGCAAAAACTGCCCTGAAAATATGAACAACTAACATGTAAAAACAAGTACACACATAACCAAGTGAGATCTATCTTAGGATGCCTGATTAGTTCAACATCTGAAGCTCAGTTAACATTATAAACAAATGTGACAAAGGGCAAAAACACGATCACTTCAATAGAAACAGATAAATGATTTCTGCAAATATAACATCCATTCTGCTTCAGGAGAAAACAAACACTCAAATTAAGAACAGAAGAAAATTTCCTCAATTTACTAAGAAGCATATTTGAAGAACTGAGATTTAGACTTATTCTTAGCGATGAGAAATAGAATACTTTCTCCCTAACATCAGGAACAAGGTGAGAATGTCCATTCTGGCTATCTCCATTCAACATTGCCATGGAGGTTCCGGGCAGTGCTCTCGAGGCAACAAAAACAAATGAATGATTCCAGATTGGAATCTATCTTGTGAGCAGCAATTCTTCAGGAATCCATAAAAAGCTATTACACCCAATAAACTGGTTTTATTGGTTTACGGATTTCTTCTTCTAGTCTGTTATGTTGAAGGTTCCAGAGACCTAAAAACAAAAACCTGTGGTCTATCAATCATTTTCATTTTTTAAGTTAACTTATAACATGACATGTCACATAAATGCATAGTATTAATCCTTAGTTCAATTGATAACTATTGACATTTTCCTATGATAAATCAGATACATTATTTACTGGTTATTTCCTGAATACTCCAGGAAACATTCATGTTTCAGCTTCTAGGAGGTCAAAATACCCACCATTTTTAGAAAGCGTAGACCTTGACTTCATATCATTTAAAAATACAACCTTATGACACTTGAAATTGAAGTCCTCTTCAGATATCTTACCCAATATTTTGGTTGAATCTGTTTCAGCACTCAAGTCATATATCTTGCCTTATCATTATCAGGACAGAGATCACTAACATTCACTACACTTCACCTTATCCATTAATCTCATTTTATGAGGTATTTGTCCAGTGCTACAAATGTAACAACATTTATGGGAAATGTTTGAGAATGGTAAAAGAAAAAATACAGGTTACTCACGACTCAGAAATGACATCATACAAAGCTGTCACTGTAATAGGTTGTTTGTGGAAAAAAATTAATTGGTAAGAAATCACTGCACATAAAGCTTCTGAGTTATATGACTCTCCATAGGGAACCCTGGCCTTGGTGATTAAGGTACATGGTCCCCTAATTATCCTAAGGTTGTGGTAAACTCAAATGTCTCTCTGGTTAAATCTTTCTTCAACAATATGATAAAATGTTAAAATAACGAAGTTGAAGGAAAGGTGCAGTCAGATTTACAGCTATTTGAAGGTCTGCTATAAAGAAACGGTGAGAATGGCCTGCAACAATGTATTCTAGTATGTATTGTTTGCCAGGAACTCCAATAGGTGCTAGTAATCAAAGATGGGGAAAAGCAATGAAAAAGGAGGAAAATACACATAAAATAGGTATAGACACTCAGAAAAACTGAGGCAGGAAGATCAAAAGTTCCAGACCACTCTGAGCAATTTGGAGACTTAGTGAAAAAGCCCTGGGTTCAATTCCCCATACCCCAAAAATGAAAGGAAGGCAGAAAGAAAGGAAGGAAGGAGAAAAAATAGAGAAAAGAAAGAAAGAAATAGAGAGAGGGAGAGAGAGAGAGAGAGAAAGAAAGAAAGAAAGAAAGAAAGAAAGAAAGAAAGAAAGAAAGAAAGAAGGAAGGAAGGAAGGAAGGAAGGAAGGAAGGAAGGAAGGAAGAAAGAAAGAAAGAAAGAAAGAAAGAAAGAAAGAAAGAAAGAGAGAGAGAGGCCCAGGGAGGAGTGTTCTGGGGGGCGGTCAGAAAAGGCTTCCTTCCTAAAGGAGCTGACGCCTTGACTGAGTTTACAGAGAGAAATAGAAGTTTATCAGGAAGATGGGAAGGGAAGGAACCATAGCAAGAGGCAAAGCAGAGCATACAGTCATGATACATGCTGGTAAAAACAGGCGATTCCATGTTGCTAGGGTGCACAGTGAAGATGGGGAGGGGCTGGAAGACAAGGCAGACAGGGGCACAGAACCAGTGAGGCTGACCTTAAGCTTCTGATCTACATCACTGGCAAGCTGGACATGGAGATATTATCTGTTACTCCAACGAGCTAAATTAAATCTTGGGGTGAAGTTACAAATTATACAGAAAAATATGTCAGGCCACTAAAAAGGAATAATATTTTAATTAGGTAGAGTTATGAAGATAGAAAATTGTGTTGCAGAACATTGACTATCACCAATGGCAAGCAGAGGTATTTGTTAGAGATATAAGAAAATTTGTTACAGATGTAATAAAAAGTAGAGATGTAATGAAGAAATCTTTAAAGCAATCCTGATTTGAATAATGGGAGGGAATCTCCTTTCTTTCTTTCTTTCTTTCTTTCTTTCTTTCTTTCTTTCTTTCTTTTTCTTTCTTTCCTTCTTTCCTTGCTCCTTTCTTTCTTCTTTTCTTTTATGTTCCTCCAAATATAATTCATGGGAAAAACACATTTTCTTCTTGGGGTAGAACAACATATTTTGATTTTTAAAAGATCAGTTCTTTTAAAGTTAATTTAAAAACCTAACAAAATCACAATAAAAATCAACATTTTTTAAAAATAATGGCACTGATAAGTTAATGCTAAAGTTCATGTAAAAAAGAATCCTGCAATAGCTCTAGAACAGAAAAGCTCTTACTAAGATTAGCTCTAGCAGAGAGTAAAACATATGCCCAGGACTCAATAATTCAAACTGAACATCACGGTATTAGGGGAAGTGATGCAATGTCTGAAACTTCTGCCAATGTGCATGAAAAAATAAGATAGATTGATGGGCAAATCTGAAAGGCAGATCAATGTGTGCTAAAGCAAATACAGTGAAATGTTTACTGCAAAATCCTGATGGGTATACAAGCATTCACTGAAAAATTCTTTCATTTTATCATATTTGTTATAATAAAATGTAAAAAAAAAAATCTGATGCAAAATAGAACAATGTGA
Source organism: Hydrochoerus hydrochaeris (assembly GCA_004027455.1). NCBI lineage: Eukaryota > Metazoa > Chordata > Mammalia > Rodentia > Hydrochaeridae > Hydrochoerus > Hydrochoerus hydrochaeris. Next base: position 84,691 of record PVLA01007558.1, on the reverse strand, counting down.
CAGTGGTACACGAACAGATGACAGGTAACTTCCAACTCAAACAGAGGAAATTCACCTGTCCTCCACCTTTAAGTTCTATTCTGCTTCTTGACGAATAAGCTAATGCCACCCACACACTTAGTGAGGGCATCTTCTTTTTTGTGCCTATTGATTCAAATGCATACATCTTCTGGAAACATCCTCACAGACACACTCAAAAACAATGTTTTATTGGCTATCTGAACATCTCTTAGCCAAATCAAATTGAGCCTGAAATTAATCACCACATTCACCCTCTCTGAGTCTCTGTTGTTTTAGCTCTGAAATGGGGAGAAGTAGTGTTAAATGTTAGACCTTACCACACTTGGGTTCCATAAAATTATTCAATCTCTTAAGCAAGTCCCCCCAAAAGATGCTGAAGGTGAATCATCAAGATAAGATGATATAGAAAGCTAATTATGTTGGACTAAGTCTGCCAAAAGAAGGTCTAAGAGAGAAGGTGGTAAGAAGCCCTAACAAGGGCAAGAATGCATCCATACACCCTGTGCTCTCCCTGAAACTTTGGGGCAGGGGTCTCAGAACTACAGGGAGGACAAGAGCTGGGGGCCATCACAACTTGACAACTCCTGCCTTTAAGAACATCAACTTCTACTGAGTCTACAGTCATCACTCAAATTTCTAAAAGCATTTCAGTTCCCCATGGAGGACAAAATTCAATGATCATTAAAATTCTATAATATTCGCCTGCCCTCTTGGTGAGTGCTTTCCTTGGGCATTAGCCAGGAGCAAGCCCAATAGTGTTTCCTGTGAGCCTACTGGTGGGCGAGCTTTGAATCCAACACCACCCCCCCTGCCCCTTAGCAACTGGGGACAGAGGTCTGAGCATCTCTTGGCAGGATGACTATGCAATATAGCAAATGTCGGGGGGCCTCCTCTATTTTCTCTTTGAAAGCAGATGTTGTTTTCAGTTTTGATTCATTACAATTAATTGCTTTACTCTTTTCATTATTCTCTTTCGATTGATTTTACAATGTTCTTTTTTGGTTTGATTTTGCTATACCTAATTGACTAAACAACTACTGTGAAGATAATGAGATATACTATGGTACCTATTGCTGTTATCCTGTTAACCTGCTGTGAAGTTCTGTACTAAATTAACTGCACTGTCTCGATTGGCTTTGTTCTGTTCTATTTCTACTACCTTCAAAAAAAATTTTTTAAAATAAAATTCTATAACAGTCAACTAAATTAATAAAAAGTAATTTCTAAAAATCCAAAATGTGGACTTCTGCGAAGAAAGGTGGAATGGTAATCAGTGGAAAAACAACCTCTCTGAGATTTGGTGTCCAGACCATGGAATATAGCAAATTAAGGAAGAGAAGGAGGGAAGTTTGTCCTTGGGAACTGCAAGGATCTGAAGTAAGAACTGATGCTCATGAGGAAAGTGAAGAGAGACTTCAGTGAAGAACAAGGTGGCAAGCAGTGCTTTCTCCTGGAGACCTGACTGAACTGTGTGGGAAGGGCAGCCTGAACCTGCGCAGTCCTGGTGACTCCAGAGGTCTCCTAGCAGAAGTACGTCAGTGAGAAGGAGCAGCAGAGGCAGTGAACAGCAGGGGCTGGTGAATTGTTCAGCTTCAGATGTTACCCAGGAAAAGGTGATTAGCTGGTAGCCATCTTGGAGAGGGGTCAACTGAGCTTGGAACTCAGGGCAGCTGCTGGCTCCATCTACCGCCTGCTGGTGTCAGGGTGAGGTGGAACCAAGTTCAAATCAGCAAGAGGCACAGGCAGGGTTGCAGGCTAAACAAATCATGTTCCAGCCTCATAGTCAGAATCCAAACTGAATTTAAGTGGAGCTAAAGATGCTGGTTTGCTGAGACTATCCACTACCCCACTGTAAATCTATAGCTGGCTTGTTAAGATTGATCAATGAATCTGAGCTTTGCCTGCTCAAATTATCCACCAGTGACAGCAGAGACACACCATGAAGTGGACTTTCTTTTTTCTTATTTCCTTCTTTAGTTTTCTTGTCTTGTTTTGGCTTTCTTGTTTGTTCTTGTTTTTATATGAGAACACTGTTTCCAATTTTTTGTTGTTCATTGTTTATATTTCTTCCTTCTCTCTTACCTTCCTGTCTAAACAGTTTCCCAAAGTTTATGCAATCTTTCTTTGTCTGCTAGTTGTCCTTATCTCTTCCTCTTCATCTATTTCTCTATTTTCACCACACCCTTCTCCCCCACTGGCTCCTTTTAAATCTTTCCCCTAGTGGTAAAATTGCTGAATTGAAGACATATTTACTGTATAAAATTTTCTGGTTTGTTTTAGCTTTTGTTATATAACCACAAATATAGTTCATACAGTTAAAAGTAGTAAATCAAAAATCACTACAGTTTGTCATTTTCTAAACTGTTTTATGGTATTGTTAATGTTGATTGTACTACTTTAGCCAAGTGACATAGTTTTTCTAATCAGTTCTTCTTCCTGGGTTTCTAATCAGTCACTTCCAAGATTAAGATTGCCTAAGGGTTATAATTAACAGTACAGGCCAGTGCCAAAGAACCAAGGGCTAGGCCAAATAAACAGCAACTTCTCATATCCAATAAATTGAAGTGGTAAGATTTTATAACAGCCTCAAAATCCAAACCTCAGTTGCACTGGAAGCCATTCCTGAGAAGTAGTCATTTCCTAAGGGTTCTAAATACTAACAATAGAGCTACATGCCATAAGCAATTTATAAGCATCAACCCAGGAATTAAACTAAAAAACAAATAGAAAATGAGAAGACACTTAAGTGAGATGTGAGCCCAGACTTCCAGTTCATCAAAGACAAAACCAGAGTGTAATGACATGGAACAATTCTAAAGCCACCCACCTGAACTCTCAGAAGTAGTAACAGCAGAAGTAACAAAGTAGATGAATTAGAGTTTAGAAAACATCAAATCAGAAATAATTTCTCAGATAACGGACATAGTGACCACAATGAAAGACATGCTTGGTGACTCTAAAGCAGATACAGATTTTTAAAAGATAAAGTAGTTTAGCAAAATGATGGAAACCTTGAATGCCCAACATAGGAAAGAAATGGAATGCATGAAACAGATTGAGATACCCAGGAGATTAAAAATTCTATTGAAAATGAATGCAGCAGAATGACTCAATATAAGGACAGAAAATCAGATATAGAAGATAGTATTGAAGTTCACAATTATGAAAAAAAGATTTCTTAAAAATAGGAAGAAACCATGAAAAATCAAAGCAACAGCTGCTAAGTGAAGCAAAGGACAATAATATAAGATTGAATGGAGGACCAAGGATTTAGCTCAGTGGCATAAGTGCCTGCCTGGCAAGTGCAAGGTCATGAGTTTGATCCCTGGTACCAAAAAGAAAAGAAAACACTGAATGGAGTCAAATAAAAAGCATCAGATAGTTCAAATGGCATGAAAAAAATACCTGTTCACAGAAGCAATGGCTGAAAACTTCCAAAGCATGGAAAAAGAATTTGATATACATATAGTGAAGCATATAGAACTCTAATTTGTCATGATCAAAATAAATGTACACCAAGGCATATAATACTCAGGATTCCAGAAATTTAGCATAAGAATAGAATATTTAAAGTTGTTATAGTAAAGAAATAAATCACTTATAAAGGAAAACCCATCAGAATCACAGATGACTTCTTAACACAAACCCTTATGTCAAAGAAAGCTTGGAGTGAAGTTTTTCAAGCTCTAAAGGAAAAAACCTCCAAACCAGATTGATGCATTCTGCAAAATTGTGTTTCAGAATTGACAGAAAAATAAGATATTTCCATGACAAATAGCAGCTGAGGGGATTCATGAACTTAAAACAGCACTCAAAAATGTTCTAAATCATATTGTAGAAAGACACAACAAAGTCTACAACTCCAATGAAACCCAAAAGAATAAATCCACCAGGAAAGACAAGCAATTAAACAGAAGATGGGGAAAAGGCAACCAACAACAGGAAATAATATGACAAAGATAAGCCAACACATATCAGCTTTAATCATCAATGTAAATAGTCTTAATTCACCAATCAAAAGAAACAGACTGGCAGAGTGTATCGAGAAGCAACATATGCTGCAGATGAGAAACACATTTAACTCAAAAAGAAATTCACAGACTGAAAGCTATAGGATGGAAAAAAATTCCATGTGACAGAAACCTGGAAAAAAGCAAAGGTAGCTATTCTACTCACAAAGTAGATTTCAAGCCAAGTGGAACAAAGAAGGTCATTACATCCTTGTAAAGGAAGCAATCCAAGAGGAAGAAGTAACAATCATAAATATATATGCACCAAATACCAGCACACCCAACTATATAAAACAAATGTTAAAAAATATTAATGGACATGAAAAATTGAATAAGCACTAATACAATGGTCATGGTGGCTTCAATATTCCTCTGGTCAAAAATAGACATGTAAAATAGATTTAAAAATTTACAAATAAATATCAGAAATTAACCAAACTTTTAAACAAATGGAATAAGTATATATGTACAGAGTGTTGCTACTTACAACATCAGAATACACAAGGTTCTCAGTTGCACATGGGATGTTCTCCAAAATAGACCACATATGAGCTCATAGAACATGCTTACGAAAATGTAAAGGAATTGAAATTATCCCATGCATCTAATTAGGTCATTGTGCAATAAAGTTGAAAACTAATGGCTAAAGAGAACACGAAAACTTCACAAACACCTGGAAATTAAATGACACCCTTGTGAACAACCAATGGGTGACAGACGAAATTAAAGAAGAAATTAGATAGTTTTTACAATTAAACAAGAGTGCTGCTACAACATACCAGAACTTGTGGGACACAATGAAAGCAGGTTATGAGGGAAATTTATAGCTGTGAATTCCTATATTAGAAAAATGGAGCAAGCTCAAGTAAACTAATGTTGAACCTCAAGCATCTAGAAAAGAAGAGCAAGTCAAGCTCAAAGCTAGTATGTGGGAGGAAATTATAAAGATCAGAGCACAAATTAATGCAATGGAGACTAAGAAAACAGCACAAAGAATCAATGAATCAAAAAGTTGGTTCTCTGAAAGATTAAATAAAATAGAGAAATTCTTAGCTAACCTTATCAAAAAGAGAAAGAAAAGACTCAATTCCATGCAATTAGGCATGAAATGGGTGAAATCACAATAGGTTCTATAGAAATATTGAAAGTGATCAGCATCTACTTTGAGAACCTGTACTCTAGGGCTGGGGGATTTAGCTCAGCAGCATAAGTGCCTGTCTGGCAAGCACAAGGTTGTGAGTTCAATCCCCAGTACCAAAAAAAAAAAAAAAGAACCTGTACTCTAAAATAGGATGGAAAACACAGAAGAAATGGACAGATTCCTAGATACATATGAATTACAAAAGCTGAGTCAAGAAGATATAAAAATTCTAAAGAAACCAATATCAGTCAATACAATTAAAGATGTAATTAAATACCTGCTAGGAAAGAAAAGCTGATAGTCACTTCTGAATTCTATAAGAAATTTAGAGAATACTTCATGCTGCTACTTCTCAAACTCTTTAAAGAAACTCAAAGGGAAGTAGTACTCCCAAATTTTAATTTCTGGAAACAAGCATTACCCTGATTCCGAAAAAGTGAAGAATCCAACCAAAAACAGAATTACGGCACAATCTCCCTAATGAACATAGATGCAAAAATCCCCAGTAAGAGACTGACAAACAGAATCCAGCAAATCTTCAAGAAGATTATACAGCAGGAGTAAGCTGTATATATCCTGGGGATGCAGGGATGGTCTAATATAAATCAGTAAATTTAACACACTATATTAACAAAGTCAAGGACAAAAACCATATTATCTTCTCAATAGATGGAAAAAGCATTTGAAAAAGTCCAACACTCATTCATGGCATAAGCTCTACAGAAAATTGGTATATATGGTCTCTATGTCAATCTGATAAAAGTCATCTATGACAAACCAACAGCCAACATCAAACCAGGTGAACAAGAACTGAAAGCTTTCATCCTAAATTCAGGAATAAGACAAGGATCGCCACTCCTATTCAATATAGTTCTGGAAATACTAGCCAGAGTAATTAGACAACAGAAAGAATTAAAAGGAATAAGGATAGGAAATGAAAACTTTAAATTATCATTATTTGCAGATGACATGACACGCTACATAGAAAATCTCTAAAACTCCACCAAAAGACATCTAGACTTAATAACCAAATTCAGTAGCATAGCTGGATACAAAGTCAACACTCAAAAATCAATAGTATTCTTCTACACAAATAAACAAACCCACAAAGAAATTACCTTTCACAATAGCATCGAAAAAAATGAAAAACCTAGGAATCAGTCTAACAAAGAAAAAGACCTTTACATGTGAAAATCACAGTACTCAAAAAGGTGATCAAAGAGAATACCAAAAAATGGAAATATATCCTTGGTTATTGGATAGGAAAAACCAATATAGTAAAAATGGCCATATGTCCAAAACTGTTACACAGATTTAATGCAATTCCAATCAAAATACCAATAACATATCTCCCAGAATTACAGAAAACAATTCTAATATTCATTTGGAACCAAAAGAGATCTAAAATAGCAAAAGCAATGGACAATCAAGGCTAAGGAGAGGGCATTGCAATCCCTGACCTGAAATTTACACTACAGTTACTGTGATTAAAAACAGCATGATACTGGAAAAAAAAAAAAAAAAACAACAACAACAAAAACAGACCTGAGGTTCAATGCAACAGAAAAGAAAACACAGAAACAACTACAGACACACTCTGCCTTTTCCCCATTTTCTTTTTCTTTTTAATTTCCAGGATAGCAAGGTTAAGGTAACATGAAAGTCAAAAATTATCCAGGTTATCATCTACAACACAAGAATCTTCACTACTGTATCGAATCCTCGCTATGCCTCCATGCATACAGAGTAGCTAAGAACTAAACGTCTGGGCTTTGAAGTTTGTGTCCTGGCTCCTCCAGTTGGGGAGATGGGCCTGAAACTTGGCCGCATTTTTTAAGCTTGCAGTGTTTCCCTTCTCTCATGGCTAAAGGGAGTTCCAAAGTAGTCCCTACTTCATAAGGCTGTTACAGTGGCTAAAAGATTTATAAAGCATTTTGTAAGTGCCTGTCACTTGGCAAGCACTAAATAAACAAGATTGTTACATATAGCATGCAGTAGCAGTGAATTACTTTTTAAGCAACTCTTACCATTTTTTCAGTCAGTCCCACTGATGACTCTCCATATTCTTTGAGCCTACGTGTTCCCTATGTATGTGGGGTGCTAGCGACTCCCTGGAGCTACTTCATTTTTCTTGACTAAGACAGGGAAACAGAAACACCCTCCATTGGAAACAGTGTGGAGTGGTACAAACTGAGTGGAAAGAAGAAAGAAAGAACCAGCATTGTATAGGTTTCTTTTTCATTTTTACTTGTTCTTTTGTCCCTCTGCCACAGTATCCTGTACTTTGTTTATGGTCATCTAACAACATGCAAACTCACCCACAGAGAAGTAATGAGAGTACAGTCAACCCTCCATATCTATGGGCTCCACACCTGACTTCAACCTGTGGAGAATATTTGGGGAACACGTACAGACCTTTTTCTTGTCATTAATCCCTAACAATAGTATCGTAACTACTTGGATAGAATTTACATTGTATTGGGCAGTATAAATAATCTAGAAGTTATGTGAAGTATGCAAATACTGCACCTTTTTATGTAAGGGATTAGAGCATTTGCAGATTTTGGTGTCCAAGGAGATCCCTGGATATAGTTTTGATAATACTGAAGAATGACTATGTCTCTGTGAAAAGAGGTTGAGAGTCTATTTAAAAGTGAGGCTACACTAATGCATTTCTCTGTATCTTGCTTTTCTTGCTTAAAATACCTCAACTAAGGGTAGCTTATCTTTCAGAGACTTGTCACGGAGCATCATTTCATCTGAAGAACAAAAAGAAACTTCTATTTTCTCTCCAAATACCAAGTTAAAAAGAAAGTTAACTTCTTGTTTGTTTTTTTCCTACAGCTGGTAAGAAAAATTTCTTTCAGCTCAATCCTTTGTAAGAGTATCAGCTTCATACTTGCTCTCAACTACAATTATGAGTTAACTGGGGTCCAAAGCCTTGTCTCTTGTCCTCCATAACAAGTAAAAGCTGGTGACTGAGGCCAGCAACCCTCCTTCACTTCTTTTGTTCCCAGGAGGTTCCCTGAATTTCCAACACACTCAGCTCTGCATTTGAAAACATGTTTGTTATGCTTTATCAATTATTCTAGGAATTTATAAGAAGACTTTTTGCAAAGTTATCTATTCCACTATATAGAGCTGATGGAAGTCGGAAGCCTATTAGGATAGCTGTCCATTAGATGCACGCCCATCCCTCAAGCCTTAGATCAATAAGCCCGTAGCTCAGTATGCTTTTTACAAAATGCCTTTCATGTCCATTACAATCTTTAGTGACCTCTACAATCTCATAAAGTAAACATGACAAGGATGAAGATCTCCATGGTATAGAAAAGGAGCAGATGCCCAGAACACCATCAGTATCCTTTTATAAATCCCTCCACCATATTTCTTAAGCTCCTACAATGAGCCAAATCAAGTGTCAGGCACTCATATCTAAAAAATAAAATATATTCCCGCCTAGGAGCTTAATCCAATGTACTTAGACATAGTCCACAGAGTGACGAATAAGGAGGAAAACACTGTTTTTTCCTAGATGCCATTGATGACCTCTATATCTTGTAAATGAAAGAGGGGAAAATGTTATTGAAAACTGGCTGCAGATATCCTCTTGCTCAGCAAAATATATTGATGTTTACAATAACCCCCCCCACAATGCCAAAAATGGAATCCAGAAAATCCAATGGCATAAAATGCTGAATTTGCATTATTGCAAGGTTAATGAAAAGCAATATTTTTTAGAAAGCTTTCCATTTACTGTAGAATGTATATGTCTGTGGGACTGTCCCTACTCATTGGAGCCAATTTTTTTTTCTTGGCCTTGACAAAGAGGCAGGGACATATACTCTCTAATCAAAAGGCTGACTGGGGTGGGTCTAGCCTGGTGGGAAGAGGAAGAGAACTTATCAATGCCAATACAACAATCTTAAATGAAATATTAACCAACAAAATATAACAGCATATTAAAATAATAATGGCATGTACAAGCAAAGTTTTATTCTAAGAAGGCAGAGATGGTTCGATGTTAGTAAACCCATTGATTATTCATATTTATTGATCTGAGAAGAAAAGCCATACTGATTCCTTAGTGGAAGAAATGGCAGTCAACAAACTCCAACCACTAGTCTTGATTTTTTTTTCAATTCAAACAAAATAGGGCTAGAAATATAACTCAGTGATGAACATTTGCCTAGCATGTGTAAAGCCCTGGGTTCAATCTCCAGCACTGCAAAACAAAAACAAAAAAACAAAAAACAAAGCACTGCAACACAAATAACTTAAACATGAAGAAAAATGGATTTTAGTGAAAGCAACAATACTAGTGATAAAATACATGTTAAAAATTCAGTTAAGTTGTTTTGTTGAGTGTAACAATGAAAAAGCATTATTTTAAAATATTTTATTTTTGAGATTTTTAGCCTTTTTTTTTTTTTTTTTTTTACCAGGGATCGAACTCATGACCTCAGGCTTGCCAGGCAGGTGCTTATGCCACTGAGCTAAATCCCCAGCCCATTTTTGAGATTTTTAAATAGGCAGAACAAAAAAATAAATATCAAAGTACATGTGCAGTTTTGTTTCTAATTCATCCAATTTCATATAATCAAGTAAACCTTTTAAACATACACATCATTGAGGAATCTTCTCTAAGGGGAAAAATATGACTGTGCTGTATGTGGGAACAGCTTTAAAAAGCAGCATAGGGTGCAGGCAAGGGGCTTGGGGGCCCCTCTTACCCACGCCCATCCCTTTCCTGTCCTAGGGAGCCATAATCCCAGAATTGAGAGTTACAAGGCAGAAAGGCTGGAGAAGGGCTGGGGAACAAAGCACTGCCTTCTCTCCCCACCATGGAGTCCACAATCACTATGGCTGTGGAAAAAGTGATAGAATGGAAAAAGCAAGAACTCTTACCGAGTGATCTATAGCCTAGACACCTACAAGGCCAGGTGGTGGGTAAAAGTTTCCTGTTTCTTTGAGGGTGCCAGGGTTGGTTCCTAGAGAAGGGAGCAGTGCCCAAGACCCGAGTACCAGGCACCAAATGTTGAGAGCAGCTGTGCCCTGGAACTGGCTAGCATGTGCCCCAAGTGCACTTAACCTCCTGCTTAGGAGTTGCCCAGGGGTGCATGATCTCCACACAGCTCAGTCTTGATAGGTATTTAATGGAGACCTGGTGGGAAACAGGACTTTCTTTGGTATAACATAGTGGGTCATCCCAGAATCCCCCCCCTTACAGACTCCCATGGAGGTACAGGCCCACAGTATGGTTAGGGATGACATAGATACTTATATTTAGAAGGGGACCAAGAACCTCTAGACACTTTCTGTTCTGGACATGTGGCCCGGAAGGAATAAAGATGTCTCAATCGTCCAGAAAACTCAAAATGTAATCCTGGAAGGATTTCAACAAGAGCCTTACTTTCCACTGAGAAAGAGGCCGTATCAAGCATTAGAAGTTGCTGGACATTCTGACAGCCACTTTCTCATGGGGGTTTGATGTGGCCGTTTGTTTCAATTTTTCAACTTGCTACTCAACAATGCACCCAGTTTCACCATCCCTTGCTGCCTTCACCAGTCCACCTTCTCTTTACAGTGGGAGAGGAGCCCAGATGTAGGGACACAGGAGTGCAGCAAATGTGTCAGGAATTGGGCAGTCGAGGAGTATGGGAGGCTATAGTTTGAGCTGGGGGTTTGCACACATTTTTTTTTGAAAAACAAAGTGTCGGGGGTGTTAAGTCATAATATTATACATGCAAAATATACCTTTCTGCAGCAGAACAGCTCTAGTGAAGGAGGAGGGAAAAGAAGCCAACAACGAAGAGCAGTGGAGGGGTGACCTTGGGACAGAGTGGAGCAAGTGCTGGCCACTGTGAGTCTCAGCAGCCCAGAGAACAATTGCAGAGGAGAGCTGGACTCAGACACCCATCTCGAGGCAAACCCATCCCAGCCGGCATACCACCCAGGCTCAGCAGAAGGCAAATGAAGATGTGACTGCGTTCTCCTGCTTTCAAGAGCCAGGCGACATTCTTGGAAGGGCCAGAGCTCAGCCTTTAATGAGCTGCAAGCACCACCAGGAGCAAAGCCTGACACTCATCTGGCCTTTCATTATTCCAATCTGTCACAAAGTATTTACTGTATGCCAAGCTCCCAACTGGCATCACCAATTCTGTGGCACCAGCACCAACCAAGAAGGTGCAGAGGCACCAGCAAAGCTGAGGCAAAGCAGGCACAGTGCAAAGTCAGAGTTCTAGCTCTAACTGAGACCTTTTAGGATATAATGACTTTTTTGTTGTTGTTAAGTAGTGCATTAATCTCTTAAGCCCATGACGATTTTATGGATGAAATTTCCCATTTTATAAATGAAAGATCTGACTTTCTAAACGTTAAAGTAACTCACTCAAAACTACCCAGATTCTAACCTCATCTGTCTTGGTCCAGAGCCTGCCCTGGTCATCAGTAAGCATTAATTCCCACAGAAAATTTTAATTTTTTAAAACTATAAATCCAAAGGCTAGCGATACAGCACAGTGGCAGAGTACTTGCCTAGCATGCACGAGGCCCCGGGTTCAATTGGCAGTACTGCAAAAAACAATATGCTATAATCCCAAATAGATGAAAATCATATTATACACATAAAAATTGAAAGAATTATATGCAAATACCAATATAGCCACTGTATAAGGATATTTTTATGAGACTTTTTCCTTTATCTTAATTTTGGGAGTGGGGATACAGAGTATTGGAGCTTGAATCCAGGCCTTTACACTGAGTTTCACAGGATCTAAGATGATATATTACCCAGGTTGGGCTTTAATTTTGTGATTCTCCTGCTTCAGCCTACCAGAGCGCTGGGATTATGAACATATGCTATTGTGCCCTGCTTCTCACATTTTTCTTGATATTGAGATTATTTTATTTTATTTATATTTAAACATAAACCAAACAAGAATAATCTGACTCAACATAGTAATTTGAATGCTATATATTGTCCATCAATCAGTTTATTCATGCATTTTATTGAATAATAAGAGATAATTATAAAATGTACATCTGGAAACTCCCACAGCACTACTGTCTTCTTGAGATACTATTTCTTTCCATGACAACTGTAAACCAGATTTTCTTGTCAACCTCAAGCTTTTATTGCTCCTGTCAGATATAATGACTTGATTTTTTTCAATCTCCATTCTTCCAATCATCAAAAAAAAATCACTAATTGCTTTCCAAATAGCATCATTATGTAACGCTATTCGGACATGGAAAAACAAGGCAGAACATTCATTTTAAGACTAAGATTTATTGGAGCAGCAGCTTTTTTTGGGGAGAGCCCTCATGCTAGTAGAGTTTTTTTGGTTTCTTGAGCTGGAAAAAGATGCCCAGTTACAGGATGTCATTGTCCAGAAAATAAAATAAAATCACAAACAACAGAAGGGGCTCAAAAGAAAGTTTCTGAATAGCTCTGCCATGCAATCATCACAATACAAAAATGAAGACCACTGAACTCTCAAGCATTTGGGCTACAAGCCAAATCTGCTGTGCTATCAAGAAAATGTAACAAGCAGATTATGTGTGCACTTGTCTAATGGTTCCTGTGTAACCTCTGGGTCTTCACAGAAGTCTGTTAGGAGGATGTGACATCAGGAAGGGCAACTGACACTCTGACTGGTGGAGAAAAGTGGCAACATGATGGAATCCTCCTGAAGTACATAAGCTAAGGGAAGAAAGTGTTGGGGAGAAAAGCCCTTTCCTGAATTTTGACTTCTAATTTAATTTCCTGGGGTTCAAAAAACAGTGCACCCAATATAGCACCCCAGTATGCTGAATATTGTAAAAGGCCCTTGAAAAGCATGAGATCCTGGAAAAGGCATTTGATATTCCCTTATCTGTATGAAGCTTTGACTCACCCAAGAAACAATTACCCTTCCCTGAGTTTTAATGAACTCAACTCCTATCTGTGAGAAGGAAGACCAAGAAATATAACCACAGCTAGGCAGATTTAGTCACAGGTTTCTAAGCCCATTCAATTCCCAAAAGAATCATTTACTATTGTCTGAACATTAGGCCCATGCATTCACCTAAAACAATTTACTACCCCTGAAAATTGTCATATTCCCTGCTGCCCTCCTCCCTAGGAAGAGGGTTACAGAAGCATCTACACTTCTCTGGGTCATTGGGTAATTTCACTCCTCTGATTGCTCCCTATACAAGCTAACTAGATTTGCATAAATTTTTCTTCTACCACCCTGTCTTTGCCAATTCATTCCAGCAAACCTCCAGAGGGTAGAGGGCTTCTCTTTCACCCCTATACATTCATATGGTGCTCAAATTAACAGTTGTCTAGTATTCTCCAGAATATTTGGTTAAGACAGATCTTGCTCAAAAAATAAGAGATACCGAGAAAGTGTTGAGAAACAAAGAGAGCAAAAGAGCACCCTCTTCAGGAAAGGTCTTCAGGGGTTAATTTCAGCTCCCTTAGAAGAGGAAGACTTGGGATATAGAAGGGATGCTTCATTAGCAGCTCTGTGCAGACCCAGTCATCGAAGAGACACCTGCAATTCTGTACATTCCTGGTGGTTCATGGAGGGCAACGAGGCACCTGCCATTTCCAGGTCCTCTGCCAGCGCAGCGGGGACGCAAGGACATTCCTCAGCCCTCCTGGAAGCCACTGCACATCCCTTTCTTCTGGAAATGTCAGTACTCATTGGCCATATATTTTCTTTGCTAAGAAGGAGAAGCCTAAGCCTTCACTCCTTACATTGATGCCACAAGCATGCTTCTTCCCTTTCTGAGGCATGTGTTCTGCTAAACCAGCCTACACACAGCCCAGTGCAGAGCTGCACATGGAGGGCTTGAGGTCAGAGATAGATTTTAATCCTGACTCATACATATCAGCTGTGTGATCTTCGCAAGTCCATTGGCTCAGTTTCTTCATTGGTAAAATGGAATCAGAGTGTCATCTCAAAGGCTTGTGGTAGGAGTCAAGTGAGGTTGCAAGTATTCAAATAATGTGAATGCAAAATCATTTTTTTACTTTAAAAAACACTTGACATTAAAATCAAGAACTCATTAAAGATTTTAAAAAAATTTTTTACATTTAAGAGAATTTTTGTTTTGTTTTTGTTTTTACATTTAAGAGAAGGTGACACCTGAGAAAGGCCAGTTTGAACAAAGCTCATCTCACTTTCCTGAACTCTACTCGTTAGCTCTAACATTGCTGCCAACTGTGGCCAGGTGTAGGAGTCCATTTTCCTGACCTCAGCCATTCTATGAAAACTAAATCAATGTCTGATGTGTGCATATTGCTTCAATACCCTTGGTCATCCACAAGTTCATGTGATACCAGTTCTGTTCCATTGTGCCCATGAGCAAGTCTCCAGACTTTAAAAGGATGCTGTGAATATCCCAGCAGGGGAAGAGGAAGGGTGGACAAAGGTAGAGTGAACAAGATTCACGTAGGTTTCTGTGTCTCATTGTCAGAGATTCTGATTCATTAGATCTAGAGGGGGCCAAACAGGATGTATTTTAGCAAGAATCCCAAGTAATTCTGAGGCAGGTGATTTTTCTAAGTGCACATTGAAAAACACTTCTATGGAGTAAACCATGCAATTTAATAAACTAGAGACCACTTTGAACTATTCATCTTTGTTTAACTTCTAATTTCAAGTTTGAACCCCAGCTTTGAAACTTAGCAGCAGCTTTGGGATTCCAGGCAAATAAGTTTACCTTTATGAGTCTGTTTGTTTCCTCAGATGTAAAATAAGGAAAAGAAACTTTAAATCACTACCGCTCATAATATTGGTATTCTGTTCCCCTCCCTGAATACAGAGAAGACCACATTTTCAGCCTGTGTGCCTAGGTGGGGCTATGTATCAAGAGAACCAGTTAGCAGTCTAAGTAGGGTAAAGCCTCACAGTCCTCTGCTGACTGAATCAATGACCTCTGAATAGGGAGCCTTGGGGTGAGGACAGAAGGCTACATGCACCAGATTCTCACACCCCAGTCATGTAAGAACAGAAGTGCTTTACAAGACTTTTGATTAATGAAAAAATATTTCTAAGTCCTTCGATAAAATTAAAAATAACATAGTTGGAGTCTATGGAGAAATAATTGAATACAGGAATGCTTATTATTGAGTAATTCTAATTAGAGTGCTGATGTTAATTACTTGCCCCTAGAAGTCAGATACAACACACACACACACACACACACACAATCACCTTTTAGGTTGAACAATCCAAGTAGAGACTATAAAACACCCAGGAAGACATAAATACATAGAAATTGTGTCCTCACCTCAGAAGAAGGTGATCTAGGACTCCAAGTCTTGAATACCACATGACAGTGGTTTTTGCTTCTTCTCCTTTAGCTGTGCTCTCTCTAACCCCATTCCCTCCCACTTCCCTATCACCTTGGTTTTGCTGTTTAACTTCCACTTCACTATGGCATTATGGAAAGAGAATGGGATTAAACCATTAGATTTGTGTCCTACCTCGGTCAGTCCATTGCTGGTGGGACTCCAGTTCCAGGTGACATTTGCCTATTCAGCTGATCATTTACTGTAAACGTCCCCAACGCTTATAATAAAGTTCTTCAGGATGTGCTAAGCACCTCCATAGATTATATTCTTTAAACTCAGCACCATTTTAATTTCCCAGATAAGAAAATGGGCTCAAAAAAGTTAGTTCACAAAGCTGGGAAGTCTCAGAATCTCCAAGATTCCAGATAAAAATTCCAGAGCCTCTTTTTCTAATACCACACTGTCTGGAAGAATGAATACTGCACTGTCTGAAAATCTAATTGCAAGTAATCTGGGATGGAACTTGTCGTCAACAATGAAGTTTATTTAAATCTTCTTTGTTTATTAAATAGGAATGATAAGGCCATGTGTCCCATCTGCCTTAGAAAACTGTCCTGAAGCTCAGATGACAAAGATCCACAGGGTCCTCTGAGCTGTGCGTGCTGGGGAAGCATTAATTCCCCAAGCCTTCCACTAACAGCAGCCAGCACACCACTGGTGGCTCAAAGCAGAAGGTCACTTTATTTTGCCCTAAGCTGAAACTGACTTTGGAAGAAATGATTCCAGCCACTATCAGGAGACAGAATCAAAGAAAAATGGTGCCTAGAGAGACTTCTCAGTCATGACAGGACTCTGGGACTTCAACATGTCTGCCTCCCCAGGAGGAAGACAGTTCCCAGAGGTAATGCTACATCCATGTGGCCATCACAGATCTGTTCTCAGCAGGGCTGCCTGTCACTAATCAAAACTTTGCAAGGTTGCTCGCATTTGTTTAAATTAAATCAGAACTGGGACCCACATTAGGAGATGGTATGAGTGTTGAAAATTAAATCACTGGCAGTGTCACCACCTCACCCATCCACCCACTGATCTTTAAAATGACAAGGATTTGATTTTATTTTCACATCACTCAGTCCTTTCAATTCAGCTAACAGTTACCCAAAAAATCTGATCCCAAGTAAAAAGTGTCACTGGTGAAGGATCGTAATTATCCTAATGTCTTACAAATTGGCAAGAGTGGTTGCTAAGGGGCTGGGGAGGTGAAGGAAAAAGACTGGTAAGTGAAAGCTGTCTAAATCTAGAATCTGTCCCCCACAGCATCTGCCCAGATCCCAGACCAGAACCCAAAATGACTAACACCACTCAGCTGGCTTCTAGTGGCCCTCCTGGGTGACTTCTATGATAGGTCCCTGGTTTTCAGACACCTGGGGACTTGTCACAAATACAGATTCTTAGGTTGCTTGTGTGACTTACTGGTCAGGAAGTTGGGAGGACCCGGGTCGTGTGCTTTAGCAAGCCTCCAAGTGACTGTAATGCACACTTTATTGGTCACAGAGTTACCTAGTAAAGCTGGTAAAGTGCTAAGACCCCAGCCTTGTTCCAGAACAACCAGACTGGGCTTCTGGAATTACCTTGCCAGTGATTCTCACAGCATCAACATTTAGAAACCAGGAACTTTAACATCTGAGAGGGCCTGCTAAGAACACCTAGTGGTAACTTCATCAGATTCAGATTTTAAGTGAAAATACATAAGCAGAAAGAAATTCTGCAAGACAATGTGTTGAGAATGCCATTTGACAAATACTGATTCACTTTAAAATCAGTGCTTACAGGATCCGTCTTCTTCAATGTTAAAACAGCAGGACAGCCATGCGTGCTGGCGTGTAACTATAACCTCAGCACTCTGAGAGACTGAGGCAGAAATATTGAAAGTTTGAGCCCAACCTAGGCAACTTAGTGACTGAGTGAAATCCTATCTCAAAATTTTAAAACATTTTTTAAAGGCCCAATATATAAGCTCAGTGAAAAGTCCCTGGGAAGAGCCTCCAAATGTTATTATACAAATTATTAACTAAAAAGTCAGTTAATTAATAATTTCAAAGTCTTTGTCCATCTAGAAGAGTTTTTAACAAAAAGTAAGAGCTCTTGATAATCAACTACAGATTATTAAGCAATAGACAGATACCTGTGGATTATTTTTGGTTAATTTTGGTATTTGTTTATTCTGAGGAGTCTTTTCAATAAAAGTGGATTGAGTTCCCGCCTTTCCACCAGTTGGACCCCAAATGTCTGGAAGCAAGTGGACAAAGATACAAAATGCTTTGTATCCAAAAGATACAAAGCAGGTCCTTTCTTATATTTCAACATTTTATCTCAATGAATCTTTACAAGATGAGAAAAAGAGCAGGGAAACATCCATATCTGAAACAAATCAAATCTCAGGGTCTCCAAGAATTTAAATTTACATAAGGAGAGAGAGGTGACTGTACACCCCAAGTATGACTTTCCCCTGGAGTTCATTGGCTACAACCACCAGCACAGTAAGGGACACTGTGACCCTCCCTTCATACTCCGATCCTTCCCCCCAGCACCTTCCATTGATGCTAAGGCAGTTTTCATTGATTCCTTTAGTGTAGCTGAGACAAGATAAAGCTGTCAAAGGATATTATGGAATCTAAGGCAAGCAGCATACAGTAGATAAAAACACGTAGTTCCAGAGTCCCACTAACTGGGTTCAAATTCTGTCATTTGCTGACTGTATGACCAGATAATTGCCCCTCTATGTCTTAATGTCTTCACCTATCAAATGATTATAAATATATCTATTGAACAATCTTACAGAAGTGTCAGGCACACAACTCTATATGTGTGTTTACTTTGGTTATAAAATAAAAGTTTTAGCAAACCTAGCTAATTTGCTCCCAAGATTCTTAAATTCTGTATTATTCTACTCAATATCACAAATTTCTAGAAAAATTCAATCTAGTCCAGCAAAATACCACCTTGCTTCACATATACATCTCATCTCATTTTTACTGATGACAAAAATGTGTTTTGTCTGTGATTCCAGCTATCCAAACTCAGAGCTCTGCAAAATTTAAGTTCAAGTACCACTTTTTTAAAAAGCATGAAATACAGAAATCTAATAACTTTGTATAAGTATTCTAGGTGATATAAAACTGAGAATTTAATTTCAATTGAAAATATTGTTATAAAATAAAAAGGGAAGGAATAGAAAAT
The DNA here is from genome assembly GCA_004027455.1 of Hydrochoerus hydrochaeris. Classification (NCBI taxonomy): domain Eukaryota; kingdom Metazoa; phylum Chordata; class Mammalia; order Rodentia; family Hydrochaeridae; genus Hydrochoerus; species Hydrochoerus hydrochaeris. The sequence goes on along the minus strand of PVLA01007558.1, from coordinate 65,988 downwards.
CTTAAAATCTATCCAATTGAAAAATTTAAAGTATTTACAAGGCAGATTCATTAAATCCAGAACAGAACTTCACTGAATGCAAATTATTAGAAACTAATTTTATGACCTTATAAATATGTGCAATAACCAAATCTTCTGCCCCTACCAACAAAAGTACAAGAATAAAAACTTGGTAATATCTATTAATGGAATTCAACTTCTATCACACACACACACACACACACACAAAATTATTGAAATGTTTCACAAAGTAATCCCAAATTTGATTATCTATAACTATAATAAATCATATTACATTTGTATAAAAACTAAATATGCATCTTCGCATTAGAAAATATTAAGCCTCTAGATACTTTAATGATGACTCTTATTCAATATTTAACCTCTTCTACCTCCATAATTTCCATTAAGCTTATGACAGAGGAGATGATGCCATTACGTTCTATCTATTTTAGAAGAAAAGATTGTATAAGTTTAGCAAATATAAGTAGCTTTCCCAAAGTTACTGCAGAACCCAAGTATCCTGATTTCTATTCAAGCTTGCAATAAATATTATAAAGGTATGCGGTCTGGATGGCAAAATCTAATTCATGAAAACACATTTTGGACTGACAAGTCTTTCCTTGTCAGGACCATCTATTTGTACTGTCTTTTAATAGAAAAAAATGTCCATTTGAGTAAAAGAAAACAAATAAAAGCTAATGAAGCCAATGACCTTTTTATAAGAAAATTCTCAAGGGAATAAACGCACATATGTCTTCACCTCTCAATGAGTCAAAATATAAACAATGCCCCCTCTTGACTAACTCATTATTCTGTTCTTATGGGAACCAACGCTGCCCACTTAGTCTACGGAATCCTTGAAAACTCAGTAGACAATTCTAGTGAGCACCACACAATCTTGTTTGGGATGAAATAGGGATTCATGTATTAGACTGAAAAGCCAGAAGATGTATTTAACAACATTTCCAGTGTGTTGACTTATTTTTAAAGAAAATTATTCCTAAGGAATTTCACTCTCATTTGCACAAAATAAAACTTTATGTGATCAAATACAGCTTTTGAACATCTTAAACTAAAAATTTTAATGTAGGGTTCACTATTCCCTTAGCTGATGAGGTGAAAACATCTAGTTGTAGTATAATACTGAACATTTGCAGGGCATGCAAAGTACTTTACAAAGTACTTTCACGTGTATGGATGTCTGGGCATATTTCCCAGCTACCTGGTAAGATGAGTATCATTACCACTCGTGTGCCACCGATGAAAGCACTGAAACACGAGGAGAGTGTCTGGCACAAGATCACAATGAAAGCTGCAGGTGGGGATTCAGCTTCACCTGTGTTCCAAGTCTTGTGTGGCTATTTATTTCTCCCACATTGCCTACCCTAAGACACACACACACACACACACACACACACACACACACACACACGGCACATCTGCAGTCCCTCAGAAGATACTGCTCCAAACGCTGGTTTCCTTCTTCACACATGAAACTAAGACTTGGACCCACAGGAATCCTGCCCTTTTCCTAATTCCCCCAGGAGGAGACAAGAAGGAATGCTTCCATTCGGTGTCTATCCCTGATCACAAGAACGACCTCTCCGTGGGGCTGCTACAGATACAAAGGGAAAAGGGACCGTGGGGTATAAGCTGTATCTCCAGCTACCTGTAAAACCCTGTGAAAACAGTCCTTTGTGAAAGAGCCCCTACTGAACCAGAACTCAATTCTAACTTGTAAAAGAAGTTACCAGCAAGGAAGAAAAGAAAAGCCAACTCCTGTTGGGAGAGCTGGTCTGGTCCCCCTGAACATAAGGCCCCCCCAAAGGCCCCCAGGGGAGCGCACCCGCGCCCGGGAAGCGCGACGAGGACACTCACCGTCGGGGCCGCCGCGGGGCTGGGCCGGGGTCTCCGCGCGCGCCGGCACCGGGGGCGGCTCCGTGCTCTCCAGCTTTGGGCGCGCGGCCCCGCGCGGCGCAGCGTGGAGCTCCCCACCGGCTGCGGGAGCACTGGGGGCCTCTCCGCGCCCGAGGCCCGGCTTCGGGGCTCGGGGGAACGCGAGTGGGTCTCTGTGAACCGCGGGAGCAGCCGGCGGCGCCTCGGGCTGAGGGGAGGAGCAGCCCAACTGCACCACGGTGCTGCGGGACCGCGCCAGCGCGGAGGAGACGGAGCCCATCTCGGGGGGCCAGGCCAGGCTTCCCACGGGACCCACACCCCTGGCCTCCCGAAGGCTCACTCTCTGCAGGCGCCGGGGCGCCCCAGCTGCCAGCTCCACCTGTGACCTCGCCAGCTGCTGCGCTCCTCAGCGGGGAGGAGAAGGCTGCAGCCAGGGCGGCGCCCACCCCACTGGAACCCAGAGCGACCTGGGTGGGGTCGGTGACTGTCCAAGAGGCCGGAGTGGATGTGGACACGTGGGGACGAGGGTGGATTGACGGAGGTTGTCCCGATACACTACAGGGGCTGGGAGGGAAAGGGGCGTGGCTTTAAGGGAGGGTTACTTTTTTCCCTACTTTGTGCACTTGCCTCTCTTCCTGACGCATCTGGGCCACTTCAGTTCCCAGAGAGGATGGAAGATTTAGGAGGGCGGAGGAGGAGTCAAGATTGTTTTCTTCTCAATTGCTCTTCTTAAAGCTAATGTCACTGCTCTTGTGGACTGTGCTTCTCTGAAGGAGCCCTGCTCGCCCAGCTGCCCCTCCCGCTGGCCTGGCGATCCGCCTCCCCAGAGCGTTTTCTCCAGGGCCCTTCACCCTGGGCGCCTCTCTTTTCTGGCCACCACAACTGCCCACCAGTCTTGCGGGAGGCTGAGATCGTGAGGCGGAAGTGCAAGGAGTCAGCCTTTGCTACTTTTGCTCTGGAGAAAAGCAGGGAGGCGCCCTGGGGGCTCCCAAGGCGGAAACCAGAACAGCCAAGGGCTCTATTAATAGGCTGGTGTTGCTGGCTTAGGTGAGGCTATTGGTTTCATCCTTTCTCTGCCAGCAATGAAAATATGGTGGCGCCTAACAGGGAGGCAGAAATAGGAAGAGACACCTGGGATGATGCTTCAGCTACAAAGTTTCCAGAAAGGCCTTGCACCTTGCCCAAGATCACACAGACCTTTACTGATGGAGCTGGCTTCTGTGGTATTCCCCTTGCTAGATACCATTGATTATCCATACTGCTCCCCTTTCAAAGGTTTTCAGACACTGAATTATGAAGCATGACAATTAAGCAATATATGAGAATGTCTGAGGTTGCACGGTGTAAGGGAAGAGTGACTTGATAGGTCATTCCTCACCTGGACTGGGACCCTCCTTTTTTTCTCCATCCAGTGTCTAGCATTTTATTTTAATAACAGCAGGAAATGACTCTTGACATTGTTATCTTGAAAGTACCACACACACAAGTAAATGTAAAGTAGTAGTATTATAGAGGTGGCTTCCAGAACCAATCAGATCAATAAAACCCAAAATGGGGGGAAGAAGAAGAGTTTTAGAACCCTCCACCGATATTTAGAGAACAGATACATCAGAAGATTATGGGACAACCCATCTCTCTCTTCCTTTACCCTTGTTGCCAGTGGGGTGGGCAGGAACTAAAATCCTAAATTCTAAGCCAACATTACATACAAGACCCTCTCGATTATGTGTATATCACTCTACCCCTACACCTTGCAAAGTTTCAGGGAGTGTCTTCTCACTTTTGTCAGCATCAGGGACACATCTCCTGAGGGCAGGCAAAAAGAATGCAAGAGAGCCCACCTACCCGTGTATAGTAGCCTGGGTTTTCCAGCAAAACAGAATCAATAAGACTTTTAGATTTGGTGTAAATATATAAAGAGGAACTAAGATTATAAAGAATTGACTTGCATAGTGATGGAAGGTAAGATGTCTCCTGACCTGTAGTTAGCAAACTGAAGATCCGTAATGTCTATGACATAGTGCTAGCTCAATTCCAAAGGACTGAGGACCAGGAGAGAGACAGTATAAACTCCAGCCTAAATCTGAATCTGGTAGCAAAAGGCCAATGACTCTGCTTGTAGACAGTCAGGCAAGAGAGAATTATTTATTCTAACTATTGTTCTATTCTAGTCTCCAGCAGATAGAGTGAAGCCAACCAGCCTTGAGGAAGGCAATCTGGCTTACATAGTCCACCAATTCCAATGTAATCTCATTCAGAAACATCCTAGAATTGACCAAATATCTAGGCACCCCATGCACAGCCCAGTTAACATATAAAATTAGCCACCACACCATTCATTTATATGGCTATGTTAATTTCATCACAATTTTTAAACTCTTTTTTATTCTTTCCTTATTCATTGATGGACTAGCAGGCCCTGGGATAAATCCTCACTCCAGGAAAATCCTGTGAAAAAGAGAGCTCCCAGGAAGGTATTTCTTATTCTTGTATCTTTACTTGGTTTTCCTGCCAATGAAGCATGGGAGATTTCATTGCTATTTGTACATGATTCATCCTCCACAGGTTCTTGTGCTGGAAGTTTGGCCCCAGTATGGAGGTTCTGAGTGGAAATGGTAAGAGGTAATGGATCTAATACAAGCTAAGACTCCACCCTCAAAGGGGATTAATGCTGTCTCTTGGGAGTGGGTCAGGTTTCATAGAACTGGATCAGTTTCATGAGACTGAGTTGTTATAAAAGTGAGCCTGGCCCTTCAAAGTCTCTTATTTCCTGTCTCACCATGTGGTCTCTCTCTCTCATGTGTTCTCACCATCATGTCATCAATTGTGGTGTGATACAGCCAGAAAACCCACACCACAGCTGAGAAGATGCTAGCTGTGCTGTTGGAAGGTTGGCCTATTTTCAGGTGAGTCTACCTGCTGTCTCAGGCTGAGAGTGGACCAAAGGCCAGGGACATGGAGGAAGAAGCTTCACCAAAGTTTACTTCACAAGCATTTCATCCCATTGATCATTGGTGATGAAATAGTTCAGCTAATCATTTATAAGAATTAGAAGAGGGAAGGTCTGAGTCTAACTTTGTCCTAAGCAATCAAGGGGACATCCATTAGTCTTCTCAAAGGGTAGGTTTTGCAGAGAACTATTTTCCAGAACACAGAAAGATAGAGTGCTATGGGCTGAATGTTTGTGTTCCCCTCTAATTGACAAGTTGAAGCCCCAGTCACCATTGTGATGCTTTTTGGAGGTGGTATCCTTGAGAAGTAGATACAGTTAGGTTAGGTTATAAGAGGAGAGCCAACCTTGGGGTAGAATATTGGTTTCTAACTAAACATGGATTTCCTGATTTGCAAATCTATTTTGTATCTATATGAAAATGATCTTTGCTTTCATTTTAACATTGTCTATGATTTATTTGTTTATAGTACCCAGTAAGTTCTTAAAGTACTCTTGCTTGTCCTGTCTCTTCATTCACACAAGGTCAAGCAGTCTGTATGAAAAACGTTAACTGAGTTTACTCTAGACATCATACAGGTGCCCCCTCAAAGGTAAGGAAGATTAGTTTTAAAGATAAAGAGGAGAACTAATGGGATAAGGTAAAATTTATTAAAAAGATAACTCCCAAAGGAACCTTAAAGGAACCAGAGTCTTTAATCAAGTTGGGGAAACTAAGAGTCAGCCAACATGTTAGTGGTAGCAGAGTTTGTAGAGTCCAGGTCTTTTACCCCAGACTCCATCTCACTCAAACATATCAGCTACCCATTCCCTTAGCTTCTCAACTCTGTCTTGTCCATGGTCCTTTGTTTTATGCAGAGGTAGTCTAGACAATTCCCAAAAAAGTTCACAGAGTTCCAGGGAAAATCCCTAACCCAGGCTCAAATTATTTTAAATCAAGTCAGAACACACATGAGAAATAAAGCATATCTACTGTGCTCTTTTAACACTGAATGGATACTGACAGCTTTTTATAATCAATTAAATGCAGAAGTAGACATAGCTCTTGCCCAGGTGGGACTAGGGGCATATAATGTAATTCTGGGAACCTGAGATGTACCCCAGCCATTGGAAAACAAAAGGAAATATAATATAGTTCTAAAAGATGAGAGGAGGACCTGCCCCAGGGAAATCTGAAAGCAGGAGAAAGGTTGGGAGGCAAGTGTTTTGGCCCAGCGACAGCACTGGTAACCTCTGGTTATGGTACAAGAATAAATAAACATCACAGATACTGCTTTTAAAAGCAATGATACACAGGATATTGTTCTGCTACATGCTGGATTATTTCATTTGCTTTCTGAAATCCTTGTAAATTAGAAAGATTAAATAAATTATCCTTTCTCATTCTATATTCAAACAAAACAAAAGCTTCAAAACCAAAATAGATTTCCCAAACCTAAGTGGTGGGTAGAAATAGACACAGGTCTCGCTCTCGTTCTTTTGAATTCAATTAATGTTTTGACTGCTGTAGAAACATTTTTTTTTAATTTTTTTGAATTGGGCCCACTAATCCAACTTTTCATCTAGTATGACATATACAGATCTTTAACAAAACAAAAAGTAAAATTAAAAGCTGAGTTCCTTAGTTAATGCCTCAGCAATGCAGAGTCCATCACTTTTGAAAATACATTCTTTTCTCTGATTATTTAAGTGATATATATTCATGATAGAAAATTGGGAAACTACCAAGAAATAAAAAAATAAGATATAAACTGCACATAATTCCACCATACAGATATTTCTTTATTTTTCCCTAATTATAAAAAAAGACGTATGTGCTGATTTTTAGTGTTATTACACATAATATCCAAAATACGATTTATGCATTACTTTTCAGAACAGTATCTTTTCATAATATATGCCCATCTGATCCTATATATCCAATTGGATATATCCATATTTTACAAAATTAATACCATATTTTGCATCTCTTTTAATAAACTATCTTGAGACTATAATCAACATATCCTTAAAAATTATCCAGGTTTGAAAGGTTAAAATTATAGCTCTGCCTTCTCTGAGATACCATAACATAGTCTGCTTCTCCTCCAATCCTGGTAGTTCAGGCTGCTGCCTTTTTCCACTATTATAAACAATATGGAATTAATATTAGTCTTTTGTTCCTAGTTTCGTGATGACTTATTCACTGTAACTTTACAATAAACTTTAATAACACTGTCAGAAATCTTCTTGGGTGTTCTCCAGCAACTTTTCTTCTGAATTTACTTTTCTAGATTATTTCCCTTAGATGGATGAGTTATTATTTGAAATGTAGTCAGTTTTACAGATTAATCTAAGAGGAATTGATAAATCAATTTTTCTCATTTCTTTCTGAGGCAATAACATATCAATTAGAATGAATATTTAAAAAGTGATTTCTTATTAATGGCTTTGGGCAATGAAACATCAGTGGCTCCTAAAATCACAAGAAAGGAGCAAAAACCAAACAGCACATGCCTCCTTATGGAAGCTCAGCAAAGTCTAGATAATGGGAGATTTCAAAGGACAAACAAGATGTATTCAACAAATAACCTGCAAGTGTACCAGGGGAGGGGGTCTAAGAACCTTATAAGTATTTAGAAGCATATAAGCCAGTTATATATAAATTTTATCTATCACCCAATAAAGTATTACCAAAACATTAATGTAACAATTGGGAAAATATAAAAACTGCTTGCATGTTTGATAATGTTAAGAAATTATTAGTAGTATTTTTAGGTAAAACAGGTATTAAGCTTAAGTTTTCCTAAAACTCTTTTCTTTTCTTTTCTTTTCTTTTCTTTTCTTTTCTTTTCTTTCTTTCTGTCTTTCTTTCTTTCTTTCTTTCTTTCTTTCTTTCTTTCTTTCTTTCTTCTATAGGTGGCAATGGGGATTGAACCCAGGGCTTTTACACTGAGCTATATCTCCAACACTTTTTAAATTGTGGTTTTGTTTGTTTGTGACAGATTCTTCCTAAATTTCCCAGGCTAGACCCAAATTTGCAATCCTCTGCCCTCTGTCTTCCAGAGTGCTGAGATTACAGACATGTGCCATCACACCTGGCTTAAATAGCTCTTTTCTTTTAAGAATGTTATCAAAATGCTCATAATATGGCTGGAATTTGTGTCAGAATAACCTCAGTGAGGAGGGAAGGGAGACAGGTTGTGATCTATAATGACTGAAGCATAGAAATGGATCCATACAGGTTAATTATCTATACTGTTGTTAAGTTTTCCATAACAAAATGTTCTTGATATTGTGCTGAAATCAGTCCCACTTCAGTTTGTGGCTAGTTTTGTCCCTTGAAGCAATATTGTTCAGCTGTGGTTTTGACCCTCCATTGGGCCATGAAATGAAGTTAGTGGCCTTCCCCCAGCCTTTGTTTTACATGCAATAGGATAGATTAGACATGGAAAATTTATTTCATTCTACATGCCACTGAATGTGATTGGAAATGGCTGTCTGCAGCACTGTTTTTAGCAGGATTTCTAAAGCCACCTTCAGGCAGATCAGCAAAGAGTGCAGTGATAGATTTAAGATGTCTGTCAAAGACAGCAATAAAGAAACAGAGGTAATTATGCCACCTATTTGTCAGCAAGGCCCCATGGGTTTTGCTGTGATTGTGTTTCTACCAAAGTCCTGTGATTGAAATCTAAAGGTTATTAGTAGGACTACTTCAATTGCTTTTAATTGTCACTGTGATGTAGTAGGAAATAAAGCTAGAAAAGGAAAACTAATGTCTATAATTCCCTCAGACTTCAAAGAACATCTGCACGTGCAGGGCTGATTATTCTGTTTTGGCCCTACCCTCCCAATTTTCAGCTAGAGTCTAAATTAGAAACAGGAAACATAATCCTAAACAAAACCAAAAGATAGGAAAAAAAATTGTTGACATTAATTATATGTAATATTATATACACTTATATGTGTGAAAATATTTTAGTTTTATATAAATTATATGAAGTATGTATATGTATCTACCACTAAGGTAGACATACACCTTATACCATATAGTATATATAAGCACACATAAAATCATAGCAGAAATATATAGGAAATTAGCCTCGCACCTATAATGGTGGGTATGCAATAAAAGTTTGTTGCCTTTAATTAAAATTATTTTATGGGGTATAGTGTGGTATTTCAACACATGTATGCAAGCATGCACTGATAAAACTGGTGTGTCTTCTTATCAATTAAAATAATTTCAGTCTGCCTATGTCAATTTATTAAACAAAGCACTTATTCCCAATGTGTGAAAATAAATGCTCATCCAAATGAGAGCAGTCAGTAATATTTATTTATAGACTTCCGGGCTGGCAGAGAAGTCAGAAGACTTCAGAGTGGACATAGGAAGTGTTCAGGTATGTTCTGATTGGAGGCCGTTGGCGGAAGCTGGAGGCAAGATAACTAGAAATGGGGCACCTCCATGATTGCGCAGGGGATCCCATTTGGCTTTCTCCAACTGGTCTCAAGTTGAAAATAAAGCCAAAACAATTGTTGTACCCTAGGCAATGAGAATCCCTGTCCCCGTCTGATTAGCCAGGACCCTCAGCTTCCTGGAGCTCACCTTCTCACTCTCCACTGCATTTCAGATTCTTCCACTCATCTATCCTTCAAGTCTTAATGACTCTACTGAGACTTCTGCTTCATTCTGTTGACCCAAAACAGTCTCATGGCCAAGACCAAGGAAAGAAGAAGTTAAGTAGATCCCAATTTGGGGAGGCGTGAACTGTGACAAATGACACAGTGCATCTCATAGCTCCTATCTCTACTTCCACGTGCTGGTATCACAAAACTGCTCCGGCAAATGGTTTTTCTAACAAAGGGGTCTCCTAAGACACCCAGATTCTGAAAGTAAACTCTTACATCTTAAAGTTTGACATTTTATTTGGTTATCTGAATAATGGATTGTTGAGATGATGAATTTAAATATATGTGTTCTCTGGGAGGTAAAAATATTTTGTTCAAACCAGGATAAGACTAATTTTATTTTCTTGCATGTACAAAACCTAAAAGAAAGCCTATGACTTAATTAGATTTTTTTGTTTAAACAAAGAATTGAAAATTGTATATTAAAGTTTAAAATGAATAATTCTATCATTGTGAAAATTAAATGGGCTGATACATGGGAAGCAGCTAACAAGTACACACATATCTCACTTATTCATGGCTATCAAAATCCCAAACTAAAATTGTACATTGAAATTTGGATAGTGGAAAGAACAAAGTTAGCAAGACCATTACAAACAAGAGGAGGGGCAGGCCTAGGAAGCAGGCCTGGTGAGGAGCAGCCAGGCAGAGCCAGCCTACTTCCTGGGCTCTTCTGGGAGGTTCCATCAAAAACAGGAAGGGGTCCCAGCAAGAAAGGGAAATATGCTGACCAGGAGACCATGGGAAGGTGACTCACACAAGGACACCTAAGCGGGTCATATTTAGCCACAAGAAGTAGAGGCTCTTCTCATAATATGTGATTACAAAATATAAAAGTAATTTTACCCCTTCTGAAAAGTTGATTGCATCTGCTAGTTAGCATCATTCTTATTTTTGCCTTCTTTTAAATGTTTAAGAAATTTTAAACAAATTCATCTAATGCTAATTCAGACTCAATGCACATTTATAAACAATAATAATACTAGGCAGTTTTCCTGAGCATATCCAGAAAAGGATGCTAAGATGTAGCAGTTCTTTTTGTTTACAACAGGGTTTCTGATGATAGATACCCTGGAGTTGAAGCCCAACTCCACAATTTATCATCCTTATGATGCTGAAGGATTATCTCACTCTCTGTCGCTCAGGTTCTGCATCTATGAAACAGGTGAGGATAATAAGAAGTTCGTCACTGACCTCTGTATATAAAGTGTGGGTCCATGGAAATGTAAACAAATGTTAATACACACATCATCTCTTGTTTGGTGCCCAAACACTGAAAGAAACCAGATTGACTCTGAGCCAAAATCCTTAAACCTTCTCATAAATGCCATAACTGGGCCCCTGCGTTGTAGACATATCTGGATAGAGTGTCTCTTACCTTGCTGCAGCCCTCTGTATCTAAGTCTGTCTCATAATGCCTTGGGTTGATCACCCTAGTGCTCTATATTTCCTGGTTTGAAATGGAACCAACAGGTCCCATCTCAGCATGCTTCGGAGTGCTGCCTTATGGGAATGCCCCTGTCACCACTTTTGTGGTTACTCTAGACATGGCTTGGACACATGGGACACATATATTCACCAAAACACAGTGAGAATAGTCTGACCTTAACCCATGTAACAGATAAGAGATCAAGCTACCTGTCCAAGTGAAAATGCAGGTTTGAATCCATGTCATTCTGACTCAGACCCACGCATGTTCTTACCTATTGTGCTAGGCTAACCTCCCACCATGCATCAAGTCTGCGGCAGTTTGAAAATGTCAGAATTATTTTGGATCCTGTGCATTTATTCTTCTATTTTGTCTATTTTTAACTTTCGAAGAAATTTTTTGCCAGTTTGTCTAAAGGGCCATTAATTCAAAATGGAACTGGAGTCTTAACAGACTATTAAGCCGTAGTCTGAAAAACCAAGAGAGTCACCAGTTCTGGGCTTAAGCAAGGGAGCGGCATCCCAGCAATCAGCTGGAAGCCAGTGGCAACCTAACCAGAGCAGGGGTGAAGGCAGGAGGAGCATCTCAGAGGAAAAGACACGGGCTTTTGTACTTTGTCTGGTCCCTACAGCAACAAGGACCTGTTGTGAAAAAACAGAAACACAAAGATTAAATGGCACACGCTTTAACTCAGTCTGTGGTCAGAATTTGTCCCAGAGCTTGGCATATGGGGAATGGAGAAAAAGACAATGCTGGTGCAAAGAAGGGGATCAGGCCTCCTGACTAGCAGAGCTCCACCAGAGGTGACCCAAGGTAGTTGCGGGTGGTGCGCTGAATCTGTTCAGCCTGTCCAGGTGGAAAGGATCCAGAATGGAACACCTGAAATAGGAGTAGCCTTGGGAGTCTGCCTCTGGAGGAAGGGGAGAGGAAGTTGAGATGAAAGAAAAGAAGAGAGTGAGGGAAAGATGGGGAAAAGAGGTGGAGAGAGGGAAGGGATGGAGGAGAAAGAGGATGAGGGAGGGAGAGGCAGAGAGAGAGACAGAATTCTCCGAGGACTAGAAGCCATTGTGCCAGTGTGTTGTCTAGCAACAACAGCAAATCCTTTACAATCCCAGAGTATTAGCTCAAATCTCCAGCTGCCTTGTACTACAATTTGGAAATCAGAACAGCAAAGCGTCCAACTTCTTTTAGCCTATGACCAAACAAGAGGAAGATACACGAGTTCTGTATCACTTACACATAACAGAAAACCTGCCTCATGGCAACTTATCCACGCATGTGTATATTTAGCTCACCTAACAAAATGTCTGGAGGTTGGTACTTCTTGGGTTTTTAAGAGTGTCTGATTGCTTTGTCCTTCTCAGAATCACAAGATGGCTGCCAAAGCTCTGAGCATTGCATCCTTATACAACAATTCAAGCAGGAAGGAAAAGGACCGATCCTTCACTTAGAACAGATCTCTCTTAATGGGGCTATTGTTCCCTGAAATTTACCCAGCAAACATCTCTCCTTACAGCTCACTGAAAGATCCTGGTCATACGGCCAGTTCTCTAAACTAACTTTTGTCAAGGGTAAATGGGATTCCATAATTAGCTTAACCAATCTTGATTTCTCACTTGAGGCTGGGAGTTACCTGCCAAACAGAATCAGGCTGCTTTTACCAGGATTGGCAGGCAACACTGGCTCCACCCTGTCTACCTTTAGCCTGCCTCCCAATTAGAACTTGGTCTCTAATTAGTCAGATCTATTTGACCTGCTCACAACAGATAGGAGAGCTCTTCCAAAGGATGAGCATGAGGATCAGCTTCTTCTAATTGTACCACTAAAGTTCTTACCACAAACATTCCCCGTGGGCCCCAGGTGGTGGCGTCCATGGGAAGTTTCTGCTTTTACCCACATGTAGGACTCAGTACATCAATACATTTTTAAAAAGATTAATTCCACAATAAATTCACTAGTTCTGGAGATTGCACTGGAGATTGCATAGAAATGGAAATGGAAGTGAAGAGCATTTGACTCCAACAATTCCACCTTCTACAGCCCTTCAGACTATCTTTTAGGTCGCTCACCATCCCCCTTGCTGTGCCCTTCTTTTACAATGTTCAACAGAAACCATTGAGTGATTTGCACTTGCCTACAGCTTACTTTCCTCACTCAGCCAAACAAAGGTGCAATAGCAACCAAAAATTTTTTAATCAAAACAACTACAATTGTCATCCAATATTATAGTGTTGGACAGTAGGATAAATGGGAGATCAAGGCAAGAAAGATAGAGATAAAAGTGGCAATTCTGGATAGGGAATATTGGAAGTTGAGTGTTGGTTGCTGTATCTTTGTATAAGTAATCTTTTTTTTCCCCCAGTAGTGGGGATCAAACTCATGACCTCATATTTGCCAGGCAGGAGCTGCACCACTGAGCCACATTCCTGGCCACCACCATTTTTATCTTACCCGAGAGTAGCTAACTTTTACTATTAAAGTCCTATCTCAGTGGGATAAAAGATGTACCAAAAATAAAAACTGAAGTCATACCTTACTTTTATTAGTTCTCATTTCATGGTAAGACATTTTTTCCATACAGATGTGTGTGTGGGTGCATATTTATGTATGTTTTAAATAAGAAGATTAATTAGCAAAATGGATCAACACCCTAAACCGTCAAAATTTTGCTATACTGAAGCCAATTTCTATATCCTTCTGTCTGATAAAAATGGCCAATTATTAGGGCCCCTCTAAGATTTGCTTGATAGGAGGTCTTGCCATGGTGTCTTTCCCTCTGGTGAAATCGAGGCAGGAGATAAAACATGCAAAGACTCAATAAACTCAGGCTTCTGAGGACAGAGCTGAGATAACTTACAAAGAGGGTGCACTTGCTATCTTACTGGAGATGGTAACTGTAGTTGAACAGAACTTCTGGGATCACTGAAAAAATTTTTAAATGAACTTGTCTAAAATGTCTCCTCTAGGCAAGCTGCTCTCTTTTTGTGTTTCAGATTTCTACTGTTTTATGAAATACACGAACACACACACATCTGCACGCACACACGTGTACAAAGTGGCTGAACATTACAATGATTTATCAATTCCCCAGAGTCCGTGGGTTGGCAGAGAGCTCTTCTGCTCCATGGGTGCTGGCTGCATGGTTGTCAATCATACGGCTTGCATTCAGCAAGGAGCTCAGCTGGGGCGCCCCATCCTCCTTCCCTTGGTCTTTCTTTCCATGTATGCTGTCTCTCAGCAGAATAGCCTAGCTTCATTATTCCTTGATAGCTGGGCTCCAAGAGGGTTTGTTCCAGGGGACAAGTCCCAGGTACAACTGTGTACTCAATCTCTACTTGTGTTATACCTGCTAATGTCCTATTGTCATATAGTCAGCTGGGGAAGGGACTACAGAAGTGGTTCCTAGGGAGCTCAATATAATTATCTCAAAGCACCAGTTCTTTTTTCTTCTCTGGGTTACATAATATTCTGCAGGAAAAACAACTGTGAGTCCTTGTGGCTTGAAGACTCTGAGAAAACAGAAACTGTGACCAAGAATGAGTATAGAATTACATTTAAAAAGATTTAGAAAATGTGTTGCGAAGATTTGTTACATGGTGCTATGAAAAAGGTATCAATAGGTGTAAGTGAAACTATAAGCAGCCCCTAAAATTTAATCTTGCATAAAGGTTTAAATTATAGAGTCTGGAAGATAGTGGGTGTGCCTAATTGAGATTTGCCTTCAGAAATGTTCCTCGATCTGCCTCTTTCCTATCATTAGTACCTTTATTCATTCAATAAATGTATGGGAGGCAGCAGACATCACTCTACACCAAGATAGGTTCTGCATTCTGTTCTTTCTCAACTTCTCCTGCCCAGATTCTGGCTGTGGCCAGGAGACTTTCTCTCCATCCCAACCACATGTGCTGCAGTATCTTTGTTCAAAACTGCAAATCTTTAGCCCATTTTGTTTCAGCTTTTAAACTCTCTGACACAGTAAAACCTAAACCTTCTAGCAAGGCTTTCAGGGCCCTTCAGAACCTAATTTTTGTCTGCTTTTTATTAAATGAATGTTTTTATATAAAAGGTAATGTGATGGCTCTCATATAAATATAAAGTGAACACATGAAAGATTTTATTTAGCTCATTAATTAATGAACAATTGATAAGACTTTTATAAACTGATGTATACATATGGACTGAGAAACACTGAAATGAATGCATTAATAGATACAAAACTAGGTGCTTCTTTGGGTAGGGCTTAGGTTACAGGAAGTAGGTAGTAAGTCAATGGTACCTGACGTTTTGATCTGTATAGAACCACTTGTATTGCTATCAGTTTTCACACAATGGTAAAAGCTCAAAGACCATGAAAGTTGCAGGCTGCTATGAAAGAGAGCATTAGACAATGCCTGGGATCCTAGAGGACAAACCTAGAAATTTTTGTCTCTTTTTTTTTTTTTTTTTTGGTTTAGGAAGGCAAGAAAGTAGATTTGGCCCTGTCAAAGTCTTCTACGATTTTTTTGACACTTCTCAACCTAATCTATAGCAGCTCCTCCAGCCCTCACCCTTTTGTTATAGTCACATTGTGCCCTTCACAGCTGCCTAGGAAAACCCCAGCGCTTCTGGATGGAGTGGAGTCTGTCTCTGTTTGGAATCTCCTGCCAGCCATTATTTCAATTTGTTCACAAATACTTCCTTCTACACCAAGAATAGATCAAGAAGTGAGGATTCAGAAGTGAAGAAGACAGACTAGGTCCTAGGATAGAGAAGAAACTCATAATTTGGGTGGTGCTCCTGACCTTGAGTCATCCAAATTTGGAAAAACGCGCTGATGACCAACATTGTGTAACTGTGAATGCTGATGGGGCCTCACTTCAGAGTGCACAAATATTTCCACTGTTGATCATTCAAAGGGGCAAGGGAAATCCTCAAAGGAGACTGGGATAAGACATCCAAAGAGAGAAGGAAAAAAAGATAACCAGGCGAAAAGCAAGAGGTGTTCAGTCGTGCAACAACCAAGAGGAATGTGATGGTGCTTATCGGTAATCCCAGCACTCTGGGAAGCTGATGCAGGAACAGCATAAGTTTAAACCTACCCTAGTCAACATAGTGACTTAACACAATGCTGCATCAAAGCCGAGGATGCAGCTCATTGTAAAGTCCCCAGGTTCAATCCCTAAGTATGGAAAAAGGGGGCGGGGAGTGCAACCAGCCTGATGAGGTCCAGTAGGAATACAAGCTAACCATACCCATGTGTTCTGGAAACCACCCTTTACAGAGTGTTTCAGTGGAAAGTTGGAGACCGAAATCATATTACTGAAGGCTATCAGATAAAATAGAGGGTATAGAAATACAAAAGCTAAATGTAGTTTAGGTTTGTTTCTTTTTTTTTAAGAATTAGGGATTCTATGATGAAGCTAAAATGGAGAAAAATGGGAAGAGAAAGTCAGGTACATCAGCTAACTTATTCTCCAAAGAAAAATCTCCTACACATTGTAATACAAAAAGAGCACTGAATTTGGAGGTGGGGGGAAAACTTGTGTGTAATTCTGGTTATGATACTTATGGCTTGCTGTGCAACATTACTAAACTCTAGTTTTCTCATCTGTAAAAGGGGAAAAAGGAATCCCTCTATATTAGTGGGAATATAAACTAGTACAACCATTATGGAAATCAGTATGGAGACTCCTCAAAAAAATAAAAATAGAAATTCCATTTTACCCAGTTAGTCACCTACTGGTATCAGATTACTGCTCCAGAAAGAGCTAAATGCATTATAGTACAGTGATATATACATACCCATGCTTATAGCAGCACAATTCATAATATCTAAATATTTGAAGTCATCTATATACCCATCAACAGATGAATGAATAAAGAAAATGTGTTATTTATATATAATAGAGTACTACTGTGCTATAAAGAAGAATAACTTTGAGTCATTTGTAGGAAAATGGATGTACCTTGAAATTATAAGTAAAATAAATCAAACACAAGTTTAAATATTGGATGGGCTCCCTTACCTGAGAAACCTAAAGTAAAAATAAATAACTATAAGCAAAATACAAGATTATAGAAATAGGGAGATAGATCTTTTGCAAATTGGAATGAGACAAAAGATGGAGGGAGAGATTGAAGAAAGGAAGTAAAGAGAATTAAGATGTGTCATTTCTATGTAACAACTACCCACAATGAATGTAATTATTATGTACCTCAAACTTGTACTAATACAAATTTAAAAAGAATTTGTACTTCAGGTTGAGCATGCTGATACACACCTGTAATCCTATCTACTTGGGAGGCTGAGGCAGAAGGATCACAAACAAGTTCAAGCAGGCATGGGCAACATAGCTGAACTCCTAGGAGTTAAAAATTAAAGGAATAAAGGGTTGGGTTTGTAACTCAGCATCCCCTGGGTACAATCCCTACTAGTGAAAATAAAAATTTACATTTCAGGATCCATTTCCTACAAAGCCCTGGGAGAATATCTTGCTGTGCTTAGATTTTCTTCACTGTAGAGCAAGACTCAATGCAAGGATGAGTGTCAGCCTTTCTACACTGTTAGATCCCAGGAAGGCTCTGTGCTGGAGACAAACAGGAACAAACAGCTCTTTTCTAACTGAAAACAAATCAGTGAGCCCTGAACTGCCTGAAGTAGAGTTGCTACAAAACACTAAACTTCCCACCACCAACCTCCCTACCCACGGCCTTCCCCCTAATCCACCGTTCCTACATGGGCATGTGTCCACACGCGCACCAGGAAGATTCACTGCTGGTTAATGGCGTGACATTAGCTTTCCCTTCTGTTCTAAAGGTGAGAAAACAAGCTGGGCACGGTGGCACCTAGAGTACCTGAAATCCCAGTACTACTTAGGCTAAGGTAGGAGAATCACAAGTCCAAGTTCTGCCTGGTCAACTTAGAGACCTTTCCCTAAACTAAAATTTAGAAAAGGGGTTCTGTGATGTAGGTCAGTGTTAGGGTGCTCCTGAGTTCAAGGCCCAGTACCAAAAAAAAAAAAAAAAAAAGAGGAGGGGAATTTCTGTGTTTTCTTCTTGTCCTTTAGGCAGCATCCTAATTTGTCTCCACTTAGCCACATAGCTCAGGACAGGAGCTTTTGAAATTAATGGTGCTTTTCTAAGACTAATTGCTTCTGCTCTAATCACAAGCTATTTCTTGCTATCCACGGGGCCCAACATTAGGACCGCTTCAAGGAATAATCAGCAAATTACCCAAAGTGCACTGCTTTCAAGCCTCCAAGTCACATAATAAGTGGTGATGAGTCACTCTCAGGCAGGTAGTCACCTCACACCTTTCATAAAGTGAGCTTACATGTCAGAATGTTTCTCAAGAGGCAAATTACAATGTGGGCTGGGACTGGTAAGCGCTCATTTTTTTTTTAAAGAAACTCCCTGTTCTTTAAAATTGAGATGAAATTCATATAATGTACAATTAACCATTTCTAAGTATACAATTCAGTGGTGTTTAGTGTTTACAATGTTGTACAACAAGCTTTCTCTGATTTCAAAACTTTTTCATCACTCATAAAAATACCCTGTGCCCATTTAGTAGTCATTCTGCATTTTCCCCTTCCCCTTCCATTCGATCTTTTGGTTACCTTTCATCTACTTTATTGCTTGGGGATTTACTTATTTTTGGATATTTCCTATAAAAGGAACCACAATATGAGATTGTTTGTGTCTGGCTTCTTTTGCAATTTAATGTTTTCAAGGTTAACCCATGTTATAGCAAGAATCAGTATTTCAGATTTTTATTATTGAATAATATTCCATTGTATGCATATACCACAATTTGTTTATTTCATCTGTTGATGGACATTTGTTGTCGAATCATTTCTTTGTCTGGTGTAACCACACTGCATACAGTACCTGTCTGTTAGTCACTTAGTAGTCATCTTGGTTACTGACTTGACAATTGTGGTATCAAAGTGCTTATTTCATTACCTTTGTTTTACTTAATGATGACCCCAATTTACAAGAGTAGTGATACTAAAATTTGGGTTACTGACTCCAATTGTTACTGATAGACCTTTCTTTCTTCCAGCCCATTAAAAAAACTAGACTAGATTCAAGAAATCTCCAACATTCCAAAACTCTTAGTGAATACCTGAAACCATCATAGTATCAAACCTGATTTATATTATTTCTTTTTATATATATATTGATTACAAATTTTTCAGTTTGGTATACAATAACAAGACTAGCAAGAATTTCTTTTTTATTCTCTGCAATTTCACAGATAAAGATTTATTTTTAAGATAGATTTTAGTAACCCTAGTATACCATTTTTCTTCTTTTCTTATTAAGTCAAGAACTTTTACATTTACTGAAAGGGAGGCCTTTAGGGTTTCTCTTTGGCATATCCAAATTGTCAGTATCAGTATTCTTGCCAATTTGAACACCAGGATAACTAAGTGACTAATAGGCAGGTAATAGATACAGTGTGGATACACCCAGAGAAAGGAAAGATTCGTGTCCCTGTAGAACTGCAATATGACAGCATTGTAGAAGACAACCTGGGGACCTCTCCTTGAATGCAGAACAATTGCTTCAGCTTTATTTAAAGCAAGCCATATATATATATATATATATATATATATATATATATATATATGGCTGCCTATGCCATTTCCTTCTATCTTCCACTGGCTTTAAGCAACGCAAATAAGGCTAGCTGAGGTACCGATATGCAATCCTTAACACCAGCTGACAATTTCCTGTTTCCTCACATCACGTTCCCTGTAAGTGGTTGAGCATAATGGGATGGCAGAGCCAACTAGCATCAGAAAATGTCAACTGGGTATGAGTGTCAAAATAACAGATTATGGCTTCCCAGGGCACAAAAGTATGCATATCAGAAACTAAAGCAATAGCCTCATAAATTCATTTATATGCTATCCCAATTGAGTTACACAGATTGATCTTTCTGAATAACCCTCTCCCTGCATATTGCAGAGGTGCCTTTCTCATCGCCTAACTATCTCAGCTTGCATTACTCATGTAATTTCTACTTTACTGACTGTCACTCATCCTTGAACTACTCCCTTCTTTACAAGATAATAAATTCTGGATGAGTCTCTGGATCAAAGGCTTTTGTTCTGTGTATCTTCACTTGAAATGAACTCAGGATACCTTTGGCTTCTTTTTGGTGTCTTTACTTTCACTTAGGTTGCACTGGAAATTGTAGATTAGAATTAGCTTATCAGTATTCCAATAACATATCAGTGAGATTACAGATATAAAACTCCTCAAACCATGAAAAATATGACAAAAGGGACCACAGTAATTAGATTACAATATTTAAAGGGATTATAGTATCCAGATTATAATATCCCACATTGTGAATACAATAAATATGTTCCTTGGAATAGTGGGCAACTTAAAACTTATAACTTATTTATTTCCATAATTTCACATTTTATACTTTGGTATCATGATGACTAAAGCCCTCTGAGAGTCACTATAGAGAAAGCCTGCATGTCCCAACAGTGGAGCACATTATTTGGGAACTGAAAGATATACAATATTCCCAAGATTATATCTCAAGACCCTTAGATGCTTATCTCTGGCACCCAATCATGGGACAGCTCAAATGCAACACATCAGAGGAATATCATGCTGACACTCACTGAAGTGACTTATCTAATCTTGACATACTCTAGTTGAGATTCACTATTACAGAAATCAGATGAAAAGGTACAGAAGCTTCCACCCACAATTGGTGAGACCGTCCATCTGCCAAGATCAAGTTTTATTTCCTAATGCACATGTCTTGCTGAAGGTCTTATATTTCTTCCTGTGAGGAGCAGTGAGATGAGTGCTATGAAAACAGAAGAAAGCATCACACAGTGTCCTTCAGGAACATGTTGACAGGCCAAAGGTCAAGTAATTTGGCTTTGCCTAACATAAATTCTGATGTAAAGCATGATTTGGCTTTAACAATGAACAAATATCCAAGTATATACCATTAAGTCATAACTTCCTACAGATAATTCAGAAACCATTGAAAATACCTGAGACTTTTAAGTGGACTTTGATCTTATATTGATATGTGAGAGAAAAAGAGCCATAGGTATATAGAGGTCATTGTATCACTGAATATTTTTGTTTATGGGCCTCTCATTGAATTCATTAAGCTTTGATAAGATACCTCTTCAAATGGCTCCATTTGAACTCTCATGTTTCCAATACCTGTCTGTTCTTTCAGAAAATAGCACTATAAGTGCCAGGCTTCACCTCCATGTGGCCACAGCACGTGGCATTCTAGAATTGTTTTAGTTAAGTAATTTTAGATAAAACATTTATTGCCAAACTGGGTATGGTGACACATGCCTGTAATCCTAGCATGCAGGAGGCTGAGGCAGAAGGATTGTGTAAGTTTGAGGGCAGCCTGGACTACAAAGTGAACTCAAACACAGAATGAACTGCATAGTGAAACTCTGTCTTAGGGCTGGGGATTTAGTTCAGTGGCACAAGTGATTGCCTGATAAGCACAAAGTTGTGAGCTCATTTCCCAGTACAAAAAAAAAAAAAAAAGAAGGAACTCTGTCTCAAAAAGAAAAAATAAATAGATAATTAAAAAAAATAAAATGACTAGGCAAAATAATGGGCAGAAGCTATATACTATATGAAATGTAAAAGAGTGAAATGAAAGGATAGATTAAAATATATCTAAAGACCTATAAATTACTGAATATTCCCCAAATTCCATTCATAATTTACCAAAACAGTCATATCAGCATCAATATGGTTATGAGATTAAAGGAAATAGTTTTATTGCTGAACATAAGTTTGGAATCTTAAGATTTAGAATATGAATAGTTACCACATTTTTAGAAGTGATCATTTAAGAGATATGGTATGTTCCCTGTAGATCAGAGACAATAAAATTGTATTTATTTATAATTACATTGCTTTTGATCCAATTCACATCATAAAATAAGTAGGTCGGTGGCCATTTTTAGTTACAGAATTTGGTTCAATTTAAGCAAAATAACTAAGTTTATTTGAACCTCAAAAGCCATTATTCAAAGAATTAAATCATTTTTCAGTGTTCGTGCAAATGCTCTAATTCCACATGAAGTTTCATTGTATCGGTATTATACGTAAGCTAGGACACAAAGTACTTTAACGGAACGTTAACGTTGGCAAGCTGTGTAAAATGTATAAAACTGTATTAGTTCATGTTATGTTACTTTAATGAAATACCCAAGATAGGTATTATAACTTTATAAAGAAAACAGGTTGATTTTACTCACAGTTTTGGAGACTGAAAATCCAACCGACATCAAACCTGCCCTGGTGGAAGGCCCCGTGACAGGAGCGCGTGAGGGAGAAAGAAGGGACCAAAATCAGGAAACCAGAGAGTGTCCCGGGGGCCAAGATAATTCTTACAACTCACTTCCACGAGAGCGCCAGAGTCCACAAGAGCTGTCTAAATCCCTTCTAAAGGCAGCTTCCTCAGCGATCTAAAGCTCTCTCACTGGCCCTCACACCTTTCAGAGCCATGACACTGGTACCAAGTTCCCAACACATGAAACCTCGGGAGACACCTTCAAGCCTTATTCAAGCCTATGGCTATGCACTCTGAATCCCCTCAGAGAGGCTTTACTACAGAAGAAAAAAATACACACCTTTGTGCTTGTGGCCTTGAGGTTCTTTGAGAACAAAGGTAAAGTTTACCTGTCAGAAGAAGTCAAAATCACGCGATATTTCTCACTGGAGACAAGTTCAAGTACGAACAAAATAAACATTCTTCTACCTTTACCTATTGTTGTAAAATCATAAACATATAGCTCCAGGTTTTAACAGTAATCATTGTAGATCACCTTGTACTGTGTTTTATATGACTTTTTGGCTTCATGTTTTTATAGGAATTTGTTTTGTTTTGTCTTGCTATGTTTTGTTTTTCCCTCTAATACAGAAAGGATAGAAATACATGCAGAGATTCATGCATGCATAGCTGTTTACACTCTCACTGTTTGAATATCTACTTTGTATGCTTTAATTTTGTAACTTGAACAACTATTTCTAAGAGGACTATGTAATTTATTAATTAGTGATTTCTTATTGTTTATCTTCTTTTTTGAAATTCTGTATTATCTCTACCCTTATATGCTTTTGTTTCTCTTTAAATAAAAAAAAATTTTTTTAAAAGTAAAAGGATGAACAGAAAGTGCTCTAAAGGATATAACTGCATTTATGCTTAAATGTGTAGGATTGATAACCATGTTGCTAAGTTGTTATTGGATCATGGAACTTCTTTATAGCCTCACTGTTTGAATGTCCACTCTATATGCTTTAATTCTGTAACTTGAACAACTATGTCTAAGAAGACAATATGTAATTTATCAACTAGTGATTTCTTACTGCTTATTTTTTTCTTAAATTCTGTATTGTTTCTACCCCTTTTTCTGTTTTGCTTTTTTCCTCTTTAAATAAAATTTTTAAAAAAAACATATAGCTTCAAGTTTTAAAATGGAGATTTGATCCTTTAAAATTCATCATTCTGTTTTACAGCATTCTAAAGAAAAAAAAACTAAATTCAGAGTATTACAATTGAGTCATAAGATTGTGGAGCTACAGAGGAACATGGTTAACCAGATTTGCTGCCATGTGCTGTTTGGATAGCCTAACTAAAGTCATTAAAATATCAATATCTGGAAACTTAGAGCAGCATGTAATTTGTCCTTTTGGGGAATGATACTTGCAAAATTGACAGCTTCAGAGGCAGCCTTATTAATGCTAGGAACAGCTAGTCCAGAGAAGTTTCCAAAGGTTAGTAAGTTTCATAAGTTTGTAGCTCTAAGAGAAAGTAGCATGCCCACAGCATAGCATATTATGATATATATATGAATTAGGCATGTACCCTACAAAGATGACCACCCACCTTCGGCATCATGAACTAGAAACAAATCTATCCATGTCTCTCCTCTCTCAGTGAGACCAAGCAATTTCTATATTGTTATGGATTGTGTCTAAAATTCTCCCCAAAGCCTCATGTCATAGAACTGTTTCAGGTGGCTGAATCTAGAATGTGTGATGCTGGAATTAAGGATGTATGATTAGTAAAATCAGTCCACTGACTGGTTTGGAATAATTCTGGTGAGGATTTTTTTTCCTTTTCTTTTTTCTTTTCAAATCTATTTTATATCAAAGAGAAAAAAAGAAAAAATTTCAAAACACATCAATCAGATGGCAACAATTGTACATAACTGTGCACTGTCATCTCCAAATCATTCACCCAGAGGGTGTGAGAACTACACTTGCCCTGGGGCAGGTAGCCTGCATACAATATAAGAGACAGAAAAAGTCTTGTCTCCCCCACTTGCTTGCTTTTTCTGTCTTCTACAACTATGAACTGTTTCTTTTCTGGGATGCCACTTTGCCAAGTCACCCTGCCTTGGACCCAGCCAACTACAGACTGGAACCTCTACAAACTGTGAGTCGAATAAACCTTTCCTCCCTTAATTTTGGGCATTGGGGATTTTTTGTCTCAGCAATGAGAAAAGTAGCTAAGATATAGATATATAGATATAGATATTTGTATGAATACTGTAACCTTTTTGACTCCTCCTGGTTCAGATGAAATAATGATATCATTCCTCCAGTCCACAATATTCTTGTAGATTCTCTAAGGAACTGCAGGCTCCATATGTAAGTCATCCACAGGATGGTGAAGCATCTTCATGTCTGAGCAGTGTTTTATCCATAATAGCAGTGTGTTTTTCCTGAAAAGAAATTGGCTAAAGTTTGGAATGTGACTCTTGTCTTTTTAATTTCATCAAGCATATGGAAAACAGGGGAGTCATTTTCACTCTGAGGACCCCATTGATCATGAGACATTCTATCAAGATGTCAGTAACTTTCCCAGCACAACTCTGAATGGTATAAACAGCTTGGTCTCTCACATTCATCAGTCTCTACATTGATTTTTCTGGTTACTGAACTTCTTAGAGAGCACTTCATGCAGTTTCTGTTTTGGTGTGCTCATCACTTTTGGGGACAGATCCTGCTGCCAAACAGTGCTTCACTGAACACAGCAGGCTTGGTGGAGTTGGGACTGCTCAAGGTAGAGGTGGTGGCACAAGCAGAAAAAGAGCTGCAGGTACCCCTGGAAGAAGAGGAGGAGGTGATAGAGAGGTGGACTGTGGACTTCCTTGGAAAGTCTAATTCTGGAAAAAAATATTCCTATATCTGCCACCTGCTGCTTTATTTCTTTTGTATTCTTTTCCCATGTGAGCAAGAAAAAGACTACAACATAAAGAGGTGACCCACCAATATTTTAGCATAGACTATAAAATCAATACTGCCAGAACTTTCTGAGATTTCTCTAGCCATTGTAATTTTCCCACCTTTGTTGTATTGTTTGCTCCTTTCTTATGATTCAGGAAAAGCTTTACAATAAAGAAAAACCTGTATCTGATGTGACCCGTGCTTTATGGGTCTAGAGTTCATCAGGCACATGCTATGCTATTGCTGCCAATGAGAATTCAGAACATCTTTAATGGATGGCGCCATGGAATTATGCAATGATAGGGAGAATAGTTCTGTTCCTAGGCAAGAACTCTATTAGAAATTTTCTCTTCTTGCTACAGAGACTATAGCAACAATGTGTATTGAGGTTAAGAACAGACACCAGGCAAAGCATCAAATTGCCTCCATTTCCTAATGAGTCAGATAAAAAAATACTCCCAGCAAAACCAGAACCACCTCATATTTGGCAATGCATACTAAAAGGAACAAATCTCCATAGAAATCAACCGATGGAAACTGAGTAAACATTAACTTTCTTTAAGGTATTGAAAAAAGTGAGTTAAAAACAAGCAGCCAGCTCACCACTCTGGTAAGTGGCTGTGGCCTGGCAAGCCACAGCTGCCCCAGGGCAAGAACCATCAGCATTTCCTGAGCTCTGCACCATGTTGGAACTTGGGGTGCTGGGAAAACAAGCAGTCAGTTCACCACTCTGGCAAGCAGCTGTGGGCCTGCTATTGCACAGGTTAAGAATCAAACATTACCCTCCACCATTAGCAATTAGGAGCCAGAGGTCTGAGTATCTCTTGGGAGGATGAATGTATGCAGTGTGGCAGGTAAGGGGATTTCTTCTACCATCTCTTTTAAGGCAAATATTTTCATCACTGTTTTGCTCAGTTCTGATTAATGGTACTGCTCTATTCAATATTCTGTTTTTATAAGTTTGCCATTTCATTGATTGAAAGAACAGCTTTTGTGACAAGAATGAGATGCACTATTGTGCCTATTGCTGTTGTCCTGGTGACCTGCTGTGAGGTTCTGTGCCAATTTCACTGCACTGTCTGGGATGGCTTTGTTCTGTCTTGTTCTGCTGTATTTTGCTACCTTCAAAAAAAAAGATAACAAAGTAACAAAATACCCCCCAAAAAACTCCCAACTCCACCAAAGCTGATCCATGGGGCATGGATGAGGAGAAACTCAAAAACAAAGCAACAGAATTATATAAGGTGATTAAAAAGTAAATAACAACAACAAGACAGATCAGTAAAGTACTGAGCAAGCTGAAACATGATATAACTAAACAAATAATGGACTTAAAAAGCAAAAGGAGGAAAAGAAAGCGCTCTAAAGGATAACTTCATGTATGTTTAAGTGTATAGGATTGATAACCATGTTGCTAAGTTTTTAATGGATCATTGAGCAGAACTGTCTGAAGCCTCACTGTTTGAATGTCTACTTTGTATGTGCTTTAATTTTATAATTTGAACAACTATGTCTAAGAAGACAGTATGTAGTTTATCAACTAGTGATTTCTTACTGTTTATTTTTTTCTGAAATTCTGTATTGTTTCTACCCTTTTTCTGTTTTGCCTTTTTTTTCTCTTTAAATAAATTTTTTTAAAAAAGTGAGTTAGAGGTCTTGATAGAAGGGTACCACCAACCACAATTAATCTCAGCAGGATGAGAACCCAACTCAAGTGAGGTTAAACTAAAAGAGATGTATCGGTCCACTAAGCTGGAAGACCAGATATACAGTGTTTCCATTTACATTTATTTGACCCTTCCTCCAACTTGGGTCCATGCTCAGACTGGAGAAGAGATATCTATAATACTTCCTATCCTTATACCATACATACCAAGGCTCTTACAAAGAAATTCTGTAGGTCTCTCTTCAGAGGAAATAAAAGTTTTCTAGAATCCCCCAGCAAACATCCAAACTGGTGTGATATTTCTGATTCAAGCATTGCAAAGGATTGAAATTACCCTTGTTGTCTGAAACAATTTAGGCCCTTCCTGCCATAAACAACACCACACATACCATGGTTGTTCTTCAGTGGTGGAAGGTATGATGATAAATAGCATAAAATACTTTATGGTTCCCCAACAATGTCTCAGAAGGAAATAGATACTGATGCATCCTTAAGAATTTAAAACTTTGGAGATCTGCAGCGGCATGTCTGCCGCCGCCATTGGAAGGCTTGCTTCCTGTGGGCAGCCAGCATGGTCAAGGAGACACAGATAAATCCCCCTCGATGCACCTGCCACCACCACTGGAAGGCTTGCTTCTTTCAGGCAGCTCAGTGCCTACCAGGAGAATCAGACAAACATATCTTTGTGTGCCTTCCACCATCATAGTGTAGACACACAGGCTAAGAGAAGAAGCAGCCCCACTATCACGCAGCCCTGGCCATCAAAGAACCCTCAGTGTAGCCACACGGGTCTAGGGAAGCCTGCCCCATGCCCTGCTACTTCCCTGGGATCCTGGGGTCAGAGAAACCAGGTGCCTGTCCCATTTCCATATACTGAAGAGGGGCAGCCAATGTGGGAAGTGCCTGGGATCCCACAACCAGCTTGTTGTGAGAAACCCAGGAGAATATCAAGACAGATGAACAAAAGGCAGTCTCAGACCTGAAGCCCACACAGAACAAGTCTGGAAGATACAGTCGTGGAAGGAAATAGAAGTCACACACCTGAAATCACTGAAAGGATAGCAACTGAAGTAAAGAAACAACTTCATGATACTGCAAAGGTAATCAGATCAGAAATAATGACTCATGTAAAAGAAGGAATCACAAACATAATGAAAGGATTGTTCAGCATATCTAAAGAAGATATAGATTTTAAAAAAAGGAGCATGTGAAAATGATGGAAATCTTGAATGAACAATATAGAAAGGAATTACAATGCATGAAACAGATGCAAAGAGATACCAAGGAAATTAAAAACTCCATCAAAATCTGGCAAAACTGCTTGAAAGAAACTGAAGATAGACTTTCAAATCTTGAAGACAGGATTGCAGCTAGCAATTGTGAAAGGAAAGATCTCTTAAAAATAACAAGGAGGCACCAGGGCGAGAACTATCAGCAACTTCTAAGCTCTGCATCATGTTGGAACTTTGGACGCTGGGAGAACAGGTGGCCTACTGGCCACCCTGGTAAGCAGCTGGGGCCCTGCCAGTGTGTGGGCTAAGAATCAGACATTGATCCATATCCCCCCACCATTAGCAAGTAGGCACCGGTGGTCTGAGTATCTTTTTGGAGGATGAATGTCTACAACGTGGCAAGTAATGGGGATTTCCTTCTACCATCTCTTTGAAGTCAAATATTTTTATCACTGTTTTGCTCAGTTTTGATTAATGTTACTGCTTTGTTCAATGTTCTGTTTTTGAAAGTTCGATATTTCCTTCCATTTTCCTCTGCCTGATTGGGGGAACAGCTAGTGTGAACAAAATGGGCTGTACTATTGACCCCATTGCTTGTGTCCTGGTGACCTGCTCTGAGGTTCTGTGGTAGTTTTACTGCAGTGCAGTCGCATGCCTTTGTTCTGTCTTGTTCTGCTATATTTTGCTACCTTCAAAAAAAAAGTAGATAAAAAAGTAGCAAAATACCTCCAAAAATCTCCCAACTCCACCAAAGCTTATCCATGGATCATGGATGAGGAGAAACTCAAAAACAAGGCAACAGAATTATATAAGGTGATTAAAAGTATATAACAACAACAAAACAATTCAGTAAGGTACTGAGCAACCTGAAACAGGATATAACTAAGCAGATAATGGACTTAAAAAGTAAAAAGAAGGAAAGAAAGTGCTCTAGAGGATATGGCTGCATGTATGTTTAAGTGTGTAGGATTGATAACCATGTTGCTAAGTTGTTACTGGATCATTGAACTTCTTTGCAGCCTCACTGTTTGAATGTTCACTTTGTATGCTTTAATTTTGTAACTTTTAGGTCTAAGAAGACAATATGTAATTTATCAACTAGTGATTTCTTGCTGCTTTTTTTTCTGAAATTCTGTATTGTTTCTACCCCTTTTTCTGTTTTGCTTTTTTTTTTCTCTTTAAATAAAATTTTAAAAAAAGTAACAAGGAACTAGGAAATAGCAACTCAACAACTGCAAGAAGAAGCAAAGAAAAATAATTTAAGAATGATAGGCATCAGTGAAAAAATAGGGGTTAACACAGCTGATATAAAAAAAAAAACTATTTACAGAAGTAATAGCAGAAAACCTCCCAAACATGGAAAATGGATCTGGCATGCAGATAAGTGAGGCATACAGAACTCCAACTAGCCATAACTAAAGTAAATCTACACCCAGATATATAATAATCAAGATCCCAGGAATTAAGCACAAGAACAGAATATTAAAAGCTGTTAGAGAAAATAAATTGATCACTTATAGAATAAAACCAACCAGAATCACAGCAGACTTGTCAACACAAAACACCACGTCAGTAATAGTTTGAAGTGAAGCGTTTCAAATACTGAAAGTAAACAACTTCCAACCCAGATTGATGTACCCTGCAAAATTATCTTTAAAAATTACTGCAGAAATAAGATATTTCTATGAAAAAGAACAACTAAAGGAATTCATGCCCACCAAACCAACCCTACATTGAGTGCTAAAGGATATTCTAGAGAGAGATAAATATGGCCATGGTTCCAGGAACAGCAGCAAAGGAAGATTACCAAACAGGATAGGCAATTGGATGAAAAGGAAAAGTCCTGCCAACAGCAGGAGGATAGCATGGCAGAGATGAACCAATGCATGCTGGTTGTAGCCATTAATGTAGATGGCCTCAGTTCAGCAATAAAAAGAAACACAGAGAGAGTGGATCAAGAAACAAGACTGATCAATACACTATATACAAGGAACACATATAACTTGAAAGGACATTCAGACTGAAAATCAAAGGAAAGAAAACAATTGTTCCATGTGACAGGAGACCAGAAAAAAGCAAGAGTAACTTGCCCATCAACTGCAGAATGAATAAAAAAGACTTGGCATTTTCATACAATGGAAAGCTACCCATCTGTAAAGTAGAATAATCTCAAGGCTCTTGTAAGTAAATGAATGCGACTGGATCATGCTCATGGATAAAATGGTTTGGCCTCATACAGGTGAATACCGAGTTATCTCCATAGCATAAAAAACTGAAATAGTGAGTGTAATCCAAAATGCACAATAGATATAATGAAAGTGATAGAAGAGATTGGTGATTTAGCTCAGTGGCTTAAGTGCCTGCCTGGCAAGCGCGAGGTTGTGGGTTCGATCCCCGGTACCAAAAAAAAAAACCCTAAAAAAAAGAAAGTGATAGAAGAGGAAATGCCTAAAAAGGGAAAGTGGCAACCACTGATAGTTCCCTATTACCTCATTTTGAATTCTTGTCTCCTTTCACAATTTTGTTAGGTTTGCTTTTATTCTGTCTTTTCCCTTTTTTTTTTAAATTGGTACCAGGGATTGAACTCACGACCACCTGCTTGCAAGGAAGTGCTTATGACGCTGAGCTAAATCCCCAGCCCATTTTATTCTGTCTTGTTTTGTTAAATTTTACTGTGACTAAGCTATTTTGAAGATAAAGGGTTATACTATGTTAACGACTGTTGATTTCCTAGTATCTTTTTTTGAAGTCCAATGCTTTCATTCTTTTGTTTTGATTGGTTTTATTCTGTTTTGTTTTATTTGATTTTATTGTGTGTGACGGTATGGGCAGCTATTTTGAAGAAAATGAGAGACATTATGGTAGCCATTATTGATTTCCTGTTATCTTATTTTAAAGTCCTATATTATTTGCATTGTTCTGTTTTGTTTTGTTCTCTTTAAAATAAAAAAATTTAAAATTTTTATTACTTAGAATTTTGAGTTACAACTAGAAGAAACATAATTCAAATCAGGTTTTTGGGGTGTTTGTTTGTTTGTTTGTTTTGTTTGTTTTTGTATCAGGGATTGAACTTGTGGCCTTGTCCTTGCCAGGCAAGCACTTTGCCATTGAGCTAAATTCCTGGAAATTCAAATCAGTTTAAGCAAAACATGGAAATGAAGATTTCTCAGCATAAGAAAATATTAACAAGTAAAATTTTTTTTTGTTTATTAGTACATGTTTCAATACATTTGCAGTACAAAATGACCACACTCCTTATGGGGAGCTGGTACATGTATGTGTGATGTGTCAGCCCTTTTCTTAGCTGGATATTCTTAAGGGAATATCCAGGAATACAGCTGAGCCATAGTTGGAGTGGGATTATGAATGCTTAAACCTTTCTCTTTATCATTCACCTTTGACATTTTTTGCATATCCATATTTTCTTTCCCACACAGACTTTTTCTACATAGCAAGAAATATGGCTGCTGACAGCTCCCTAGATTTTAATTTCATAGCTTCAGCCATTGGAGAGACACTGAATTCAAGATCTCTCTGATCTCAAGTCCAGAACTCCTCGGAAAGTCTTACTGACTGACCTTGAGTTAGTTGACAAGTCCTGAAGTGATCACCTGAAGCCAGAGTTTGACAGTCAGCTTAAGCTAAATTGACAATTTGGTTCTAACTGCACGGAAAAGGGACCCTAGTAGGACATTCACAAGTATCCATCCACTAAACAGTTATGCTCAGTTGTAGAACAAACTGCATTCCTGAGGGGAAGGCTCCTTCATTTGCAAAAATATTTCATAAAAACAACTCCACCAAATACTGTAGATTGCGGATTGTGACAACTGCAGTCAATTCTAGCAAAGCAGTAACTTTTTGTGCCTTCTGATGCTGGCTATGCTTGGTTTGTTTCAGGCACTGGGAGAAGGCCAGTGCTTACAGCTGTACCTGAACATACCCACTCTTAGGAGAGAGGAACAGAATCTGAGATACTGTGTCATCTTCCACAATCCTAGAGAGTGAAGCTTTCTCCTGCCATGAAACAGTTGGCAGCTATAAAGTGGAGCAGAAATTAAGAGCTAGGCCTGGCTGTAGAAACAGGACTTCCATCTCAGAGGCTATAGGAGCACAACTTGCTCTCTCTTGGTTGATGTTCCCCAAAGTCAGATTCAGAGAAAGATAATGAGCCAAGCACTTTTGGAGGTCATTACAGGAAGCAAGTGAGAGAGCAGAGAAACATATCACCATATGCAACAGGATACAGACAATTGAGGGTCTGCCTCACAGAGGACCCTCCGAGAGGCTGTGCGACACACCTCACAATTGTCCTTCATAAAGGAAAACTCAGGCATAAGGTTGACATTTTCTTTCAGTACAGAGTTATGAATCCAAGGCCTTGCACATTGCTAAGCCAACAACACTCTACATATTCCCAACCCCTAAAGCTAGGATTTTTATCTATCAGCTCCTGTATCCATTAGTTAAGTTGCATCTGAGGGTACTAATTCCTCAGCACTTCCAGGAAGAATATTTACTTACTTGTCCAGAGATGACCTTTAAGCAGAATCATGCACTGCAGGTAGGAAGTCACTGGCATGACATACACACTGCTCACTCAAGTTAGGAAGGGCACAAAGATCCCAAGTCTAACTTGTGAGTGGGAAAATAACTTTATTTAACTTGGAAGGGGTGAGAAGATGTCCAGTTTCAGAACTTCTGGGATGCTTGGTGCTGGCAGTCCTAATGACCTCAAGCACTTTGAAGCACACTGTCTTGCTCAAGAGCTAGCACTCTCCCACCATGATGTCACCAATTGAGATGCCCGTGTAAGAGGTGGCAGGGGTGTGTGTTCAGGACCCCAGCATACCCCTAGAGCAGACTCTCCCTCTCTATGGCCAAGTTGGGAGATCTCCCCTTTGGCTCCTTCAAACTCAATGGTCCTCCAGGTCCCAATTCAATATGCCCTTAGTTGTTGATTGAACACAAGGCACCAAGCTCAATACTGTACACTCTGAGCATCCTTCAAACTTCCAGGGATCTCTGGCACAGATGATTCCCACCTATTATTATCTCCACATCACAAAGAACAAACTGGAGGCTCCCAAGGCTGGTCAGTAACCTCTTCCCCTCAACAGTTTCCACCACACACACACACACACACACGCGCGCGCGCGCGCGCACACACACACACACACACACACACACACCAGCCAGAGGATTTTGTTAACATCTGCATCAGCCCCCTTCCAACATCATATGCATATGGAACTGGGGCCTGGAAAGGGAGATAACTTATTCTGTCTCAAACAGCTAGTAAATAATGCAGCCAAGACTTAAATCAAGTGTATTAACTCTAAAACTTCATCTCCTTTCCTCCTAGTACATGAGGAGAAGCCAGTGCATCTTTACTACTCTAGAAGTACATTTCCCTTATATCAAGAGGTCCAAATTTTAAAGAATCCCTGCAAAGTTCAGAAAACTCTGGCCTCCCAGAGCTTAGAATAAAATAAATCTGTTTACCAGGACATTTCATTACTACTACAATAACCACCTGTATCCTTCTTGCCTGTAAACCACTCCTTAATACCTTACTGAATATGCATCCACCTAACACAAAGCCCTTTATACAATAGCTTAGCTATTTTTGGTGAGGATGAATGGACATGGAACAAGCCACAGGGCAGAAATGTGTTCATGTTACCTCTTTGCTTGAGATCACTTCGTAGGGCTGAGGGTGAAAGGAGTTTAGTGCATGTTAAGCAGAGAAACTGTGCCTATAGTAGTGACAAGTACAGAAGACTCCATATGGTGCATGAAGCAGTATTTTCCAGTCTAGGGATTATAGTGCACAGAACTGGATAATTTTAGTAACACCACCTGCAAGTGATTTCCCCAGTGAACCTCCCTCTGGAGAAAACTCCTCTCTCCTGGGCAATAGGAACCAAGATTATTCTTCCATCTTGTGAAAGAAATCAGCCAGGTGTTACAGCTTCTCCTGCTTTGGGAAGCTCTGGCTTGTCTTCAACTTGCTGTGAATCTAGGTCCATGGCAGCTTCTAGTTTGGTTAGACAGGCATGGTCTAATCTGGTTTATAAGTGCACTATAATTTGCATATGTCCTTGTTTGGTTAGGCTTGATCCATTGGGTTAAATAGATAGCTTACTCTTGTGGCCTACAAATTGTCAAGCAGGGGCTCTAGGACTGTAATGGCAGCCTCACAACTACCCAGAGCTCCTTCTTATTACTCTGCTATATCTATACTTCAGTGCTTTATACACATGTCATTGGTTGGAATCTTGTGTGATGGCTCTTACATGCCCACACTTTGCTGAAATGGAAGTTTAGACATGTAGCCATGCTGGGCAACCATGTAAAGAAAACATGAAGACTGGGACAACCAGTTGTTTCTGCCACTAAAAAGTCTTTATTATCCTTTATGAATGTGTATTTTCTGAGGACCGCTTTGAAAGAAGTGACTGATCAGAGGCAAAAGTCATATTTAAGACTCGCCACAAAAATGTTATCTCAATGTCACTTCTAGTGCTCTTTCCACTGGACTTTCCGCTGATATCAGAATGTATATCCCTGCTCTTGTCTCCATCAGGAGAGAGGTGTTTGAGAATATAAATCATATGGAGGAGCAGAGCTCAGATATGGGAAGACTGCACTCTGATCACATTGTTAGAAACTATGGAGCCGGCCATGCAGGTGACTGGGATACTAAATTATACAAACAAGCAACTTCATCAAGGACACAGCATTGAGAAGAGACAGAGTAGGTATTAGAATCCAGATCTCTGTCTCTGTCTCTGTCTGTCTCTATGGCACCACACACAACGTTTAAATTCCTTCTGGAACCCTTTTTCCTTACAGGTTCTATCCCAGACAAACACCTCCTCCTGATCTTCCCACACCTTTGGTTCCTGCTGCTGCTGATCCACTCTTTCAAGGCACCCGGGCCTGGAGGTTGAACTGCATATGCAGGAGGATGGTCTTTGACGTTTCACTGAACATGTGTCTCCCTTAGGCACCATGGAGAAGAACTAGCGCTCAGATGCAAGCGGTTTCAAGCAGCTGCTGGAGGGGCTGAGGGTAATACTCTCCAGGTACCCCAACTATCACCGTCCAGTCATAGAGGCAGAATTCCAGAGAAAGAGTTCTACATTAGGTTCCAATGATCCCAGCACTGGTTCCAGCACCCCTGAGTCCCTCAGGCAAGTCAAGATTCCTCTCTAGGTCTAGGTCTCCTCATGTATGAAGTGAGGAATTGGGTCTAGAACTGCTGTTTACCCCTTCTACCTCATTACTCTCTGGATTCTGTGTTCTAAAAGCCACAGATCCCAATGCAAGTTTGCTTCGTACTCAGTACCAGTCATCAGGACAGCAAGAAGCACCTTCCTGGGGTGTCGTGCTCACCTCTCAGATTTTGACATGGATGCCAGGTGCAATACAGGAAGCCAAGTGTCTGTGGTGGCTCATATGTGTTTTCCTTCACAATGGAAATTTCCTTAAGCTTCTGCAATCCCCATCTGTGTGCACACCTGACCTGGATCTAGGGGAAAACGTGGGCCAAATTGCCCTGCTGAGTATTCACCTCTTCCTCAGCTCTCTCTTACCTTCTGGCTGCCACAGGCTGTCTCTTGCCTGACTAAATTTTCTTCACTAATTAAATGTCACACTTGCAGCTGCAGTCACCAAGAGACACTCTCCAGGTAACTCAGCGGAAGAATAGTATCCTTCCCATTTCTCACTACCCTCATGAGATGCTGGCCGTGAAAGTGGTGAAAACCAGTGACAAACCACAGGGTTGCTATGAGGAAGTGTTGATGGCCTGATGGCCCAAACAGGAAGTATGGACCAAAAAAAGCAAAACTTAAAGGAAGTGAATAGAGCACTTCCCATAAACCAGGGGAAGCAAGACAACATATGACACACATATTTATGATTCATCACCTCATTGTTCATGATATTCTCTCCAGTACATTTCTGTTTTATAGAAAACAACCAATTATTTTATAGGTGTCCTGGCAGGCTACCACCGTTCTCTTTGGAAAGTGGTAGGGTATAGAGTTAAAAGCCATTCAGGATGTGGGAATTGGTATCCAGAGATGAACTCATCCAGAGTGGGGCCTCACATCAACATGGAGAGTTATACAAGTTAAAGCATTTCACATCTATGATCCCCCTAGCCCTCCAGAATAACTCCTTGGGATAAAAAAAGCATGAGTTCTTGCCTTTTTATAAAAGATTTTTAAAAGTGCTCTGCATTGTAGCACATACCTGTAATTCTAGTACTCAGGAAGTCTGAGTCAGGAAGATCACAAATTCAAGCCTAGTTTGAACAATTCAGTGACTTAACAAGAACCTGTCTCAGAAATCTAAAAACAGCTAGGTGTGAAGATCAGTGAAAAGGCCATGGTTCAAACCCAGTGGCATTTAAAAAAAAAAGGAAAGCAAGACCCCAAAACGTCTGAAGAACACCAGTTTGTGTGAGTGTTCAGAATGGCTCTGTATCTAACCCTGCCATGGTTTTTCTTGGTTTGCTCTCACTGAAATAACAAGTTTTGTAGTCAGGTTTGCAAAAGAATTGACTTAATACAGGACACATAACTTATAGGATTATTTTATAATATTCACCCAGAAAGTCAAATGTAGAAGGGTATAAGCAATCTGTCCACACACTAGAGACCCAAAGTATCCAGCTGAGGGCCTGGATCCCATGACAATGTCGTGCCTAAGTCCAGCTGGAGACCTAAAGCCCATGGCAATGTCTCATGGGAAGGCCTAAAGGTCAATGGTAGAGGCTAGAAAGTCTGCACCAGCTGGATGAAGGATGTGTACCAGCAGACTGAGGATTGGCACTAAAGCCAAAAAGCAACACTCAAGGTAAGGACCAGAGCTCCCCTGAAGAGAACTGCATCCATCCTCACTGATGGTAAAGGCCTGAGCTCCTCTACAGCTGAGTTCATATCAGGAAAGCCAGCTTGACAGACCTCTCCAGGAGAATCAGCAGCAGCACCTCTTCACCTCCAGTGCTTCTTTCATGTCATTGGCAACAATCCTCAGGTGGGTCTTTCCACACCCAGGACCACACTGTTTCAGTTCAGCTGGGTGTTACAAGCTGACCATGAGTTAATTCACTACAAGAGAAAAGGGGGAGGCAGCAAGGAAAATAGAGAGCATCACAGTTTTAAAAGATTAGCCACTAAACTGTTAGATTCACACAGGGTAATAAGTTAGGAGCAATCCAGAAATGTGGCAGTGCGCTCTCCAGGTCCCAGGGACTGTGAATGAATATCAGTTTCCAAATATAGCACAGATAGCAGAGGTGGGATCACCAATTGTTGGAGGGAAAGGGGAGCAAGTTTGAGTCTTCAAGTCAAGACCTATGATCACTCGTGATCCACACCCTTCTTCCCTACTTGTACTTCAAGACCTTGACCTTGGCTGACTTTTGTTCTTCCGTTGAAAGAAGAGTGAAGTGCTGGAAGGGAACCCAAATACTCAATTCTCCTCTTGTTTTATAGGTAAGAATATTGAACAAAAGAGTGTTTTGCTCAAGGTTTTAGCCATTTGGTGCAAACTTAAATTTCCTGATTGCCTTTCTGTCTTAATCTGTTTTGTACTGCTAAAACAAAACACTTAGCACTAGATCATTTGTAGAGAACAGAAGTTTGTTTATTACAGTTTTGGAGACTGGGCAGTCTAAGGTTGAGGGGATCACATCTAAGGAGGGTATCATCTCATAGTAGAACACAGAAGGCAAGAGAGCATGCTAGAAGGGGGAGAGATCACACTTTTATCAGAATCTCACTCTGAAAACACTTAGTCCACTCTCATGATATATGATGTTACACTGGAGATTATATTTCCTGCACATGAGCTTTTGGGGTCATATTCAAACCAGAGGGCTTTCTATTTCCCTTTGTAAACCATTAACCTTCCTGCTTTGCCTATGTGTGGACCCAGGATTCCAACTGATATTCCCAAGAGAAATGCTGGTCCCTGAAGACGTAAGTTTAGGAAGGGAACTCTTACTTTTGTTGTTGTTAAGCCTTCTCCTTGATTAGATTAGAGTAATGTAAATAAGATTAATTCAGTGTTGGAACTTAGGGTACTGGGAAACCAAGAAACCAGCTCACCACCCTGGTAAGCGGCTGTGAGCCTACCGGTGCTTGGACTGAGATTCAAACATTCATATATCTCCCCCCACCCGTTAGCAAGTCTGAGCATCTCTTGCGAGATTGATTATATGCAATATAGCAAATAAGGGGGATTTCTTTCTACCATCTCCTTGAAGGCAAATATTTTTATCACTGTTTTGCTTTGTTCTGATGTATTGCTCTATTCAATATTGTTTTGATAAGTTCTACAATGTTCTGTATTTGCTTTGATTCTGATATACCTGATTGAAAGAACAACTATTGCGAAGAAAACGAGATATACCATAGTACCCATTACTGTTTCCCCGTAACCTGCTGTACCAATTTCACTACACTGTCTCAATTGGCTTTGTTCTGTCTTATACTGTGCTATTTTCCTACTTAAAAAAACAAAAACAAAAACAAAATTTACATAGTCACTATGCCTTCCTAGGATCTTTACTCCTGTTGATTCCCAAGCTTCTCTTTGAAGCCATTCCCTCATATGTGTATCTCTTCCTTCCCTTGTGATGAAATCTTAGAACCTCTGAAAATTTTCCCTTTAATATGGCTTTCACAGCAGTCCCCTCAAGATCCATCAGATAAGACTGCATAGGTCTTCATGCTTCTCATTCTCCTTGAAAATCACAAGGTACAAATAGATGTTTTGGAGAAGGCAATCCCTTCACTCCCTCCTCCAGATATTATCAAGGCTCACCCTGACAAGGGGAGGAAACATTGTTACAAGGAACTCTTGTAACTCTGTGGGACCTGACCCACAGAGGATGAGCCTCCAATTTGTGTTGCAGTCAGGGAGAACCAAGGCTACTGCTAGAACACAGTGCTTGAGGCAGGGGAGGAGCCAGGGAAAGACTGGCCCCACCTCTCTCCTCCCACCCCATAATGGGCAGTTGCTTTGGAACAATCCAAGGAGATTGCCCTAAACCTGCAGGTAAAAGAGCACAGGCAACTTCTAGGCAGGAATTCAGAATCCCAGGGCTCAGAACAGGGTTGAGATGGGCAGTGAAAGGGGAAGCCAAGAGGCAGACAGAAAAACCAGCACAGATACCTTTCCTGCTTCTCATTCACATAAGCAGGATGTAACCCTCTCCACATGCTCAAAAAGCGAATGCAAGCCAAGAATGGTGCCAGCAAGAAGATTCCAAGGTCTAGGTCAACTTAAGTTCTGGGAAGCTTAGTGAGATCAGTCTCAATCAATCAACCAATAAGGCTGGGGATGTAGTTTAGTATGAAGTCTCTGGTTGACAGCCCCAGTACCACAAGCACATAAATGATGCTTAGGTAAGTGTTAGGTAGATTTAAGACCTGGAGAAAGAAGATTGAAACAGAAGGATTTAATAGGGACATGATTTGGGGTTCCACAGACACATTCCTTACTTTTCTACTGTAAATTTGTACTTTGTCAATATAGTAACGTGCTGTACATCTCAGTACCTTCCCCTCAGGAATAGAGGAAGCAATCTATGTGTCTACTTGGTGTGACAAATAGCATAGGCATGTGCATATATGTGCTTATGTGCAAAAGTGGCAAAACTGGATTTGGACCCACTGAAGGGTTTGGTTAACTTATTTCGGGTATATTTACCCAAGCATCACAAAGGGTCCAATAGACCCACACAACTCCAGAATTTGTTTTAAAAAAATAAATTTTCTGTTGATTTTTCTGGTAGAAGTAGCCTAATTCAGTATGATGGCACATGAAACACCATATTTGCAAATTTTGGAGGCAGTCAATAGTGAATATCAGGGCCAGGGATATAGCTCAGCAGCACAGCACCTGCCTAGCAAACATGAGGTCATGAGTTCAATTCCCGGTACAAAAAAAAAGTGAGTATCATATTACTCATATTAATCATGGATGGATGATTACAGTGATCCATTATGGTAAAATACATACTTTTATAACCAAAGAATGATGTAGATATACAATGATGAAGATGATAATGTTCCTGTGATAGTGAAAATTGAGCAAGATTCAACTGATAAAAACACAAGAAATGCAGACCTCCTTTATTCAGAGAAGAAAGAAAACAGCAATGGAAGTACATATTTGACTAGTCAAAATCTTTCAAAATGGCCCTGAAATCAAATGGAATGATTCACTGTTAGAACTAGATCTGAAGATATAGTGAGGGTCTTGGCAGGGGTGGAGCATTGGCATTCTTGCCAGCACTGCCATGCAGTGTTGGAAACTGTAACAGAAGAAATGCTTCAGATGTTGTGAAATACGCAAAGGTTGAAATGCAAGTAAAACATTCTGTATACACCAATAGCCATACTCAAAAATGTATTTAGCATGATACTTCTCTAGCCGAACTGAAAGCATTTATAGGTCTGCTGAGCACAGTTTTCCAGTGAGTATAAGAATGTAAAAGACTTACAGAAAAGTGATGGATCAAAACATGACATAAAAATTTATTTCCTTGTAGATGTAAAGATTTATTATGCTTTCAGTTTAGGTATTTATCCATCAAGTCCTTCTTCATATAGTAATAAACCAAATGATGTTGTGAACAGACTTGCTGCTCCCATCTCCCAAGCTAATTGGAATGTGGCATTGGACAATTGGTTTACCGGTTTCCAGTTGATGTTACATTTGCTAACAGAGCACAAGTTGACCAGTGCAGGAACTACACAGGAGCAAATTAGAAATTCCAAATGAAACATTGCAATGTCAAGACAGAGAATTGTATAGTGCAGTCTTTGGATTTTGAAAAGATATAATATTGGTGTCATATATGGCATAGAAAAACAAGCTGGTACTGCTGGTGTCAACATTTCACCATTATGGAAATACTGATAGAAAAATATTGCCAAATAGAAGGCTGAGATGGAAACTTTCAGCAACAAAACCAAAGGTGGAGTAGATGTTTTTGATGAGTTATGCAGCAGCTGCAATGTTGCTTGAAACTCAAAACATTGGCCAATGGTTGTGTTTTCTTTGATCTTAAACACATGTGGCATAAATACTTAGGTAATTTACAAAGAAAATAACAATTGCACCAGGGATTTAGCTCAGTGGCATAAGCACCTGCCTGGCAAGCTCAAGGTCATGAGTTCGATCCCTGGTACCGTAAGAAAAAAAAAATTGCAAAATATCACAGAGAAATTTTCTTAAAGGATTGGGACTAGAGTTTATAAGAGATCATTTGCAGAAGAGGAAAAACAAAATGTTTCTGCTCGGGGAACTACACAAAACAATTGTGGAGCAAACTGGTGAGCTGACAGGTGAACAGGCAGGCACAGCATCACAAAGACCTACTACAACAACCAGAAAACCAAAAGGATATCAATTGTGCCACACAAGAAAGGACAGGAGAACAAAACATTGTACCATCACTGTAAGCAATGCTTGTGTTTGGAGCATGCAGTTGTCCTGTGTAAAGCCTGCCTTAGGTGTGACAGTTGAAGCAAAGCTTATTCTTGCAGTAGAGTTCTATTAGTATTTCATTGTAGTTCACATAGGAATTTATTGCTGATGTTATCTTTTAGATTTTTGTAAGCAAGTACACAGCTGATGTGAAAATGGTGTCTATTCTCAATGCACAAGACATGTTACAAATATAATTTATTTTATTGATATTTTATGTTCCTGTTAACTACACATTGTATAATATAGAATCTTCTGACAAAACAAGACCACTGTGATGTCATGTATGTCTTACCAAAAGGCCAGGAAAGCAAGACATACTGTCAGTGTAAGCAATGTGTGTATGGAATGCTCTGATATCATGTGTGCAGACTGCCTTTGGTGTGATCACTGAAGTAAAGTTTTTTTTAGAGTTCTACTGCTATTATTAATAATTCATCAATATAAATATTCTAAAGAATAAACGTGGGTCTGATAGACCCATGTTTCTGCCCCTTGATGACAAAATTAGAATTATCCTCCAAGGGCTACCATGACCAGTAAGGACTTCAACCCATCCCAAAGAAGCAGGGCGGCAGTTTTAAAACTAAGAGGTGGAGCTTGGGTCTAGGATAGGTGTGAAGAAGTCAAAATTCAGGTTTCTGAGCCAGCCCATTATAAGCCTAAAATAATTGTTGTACCACTAGAGGGAGCTCTGAGATAACAGATAGATGCTCGGTGCGCTAGAAAAAATAGATTGAAGGTAAGAGATAGATGATAGATAAAATTTTTAAAAGGCTAATTTAGTCATCACATTTTATCACAATTAGGGAATCTCCAAACAGCACAGATATGAACTCATCAATCAACTAATCCACAGATGAGTATGCCACCCCCATGATCCAGTCACCTTCCAAAAGGACATTTCAGATCTCAACCATAACATTGTGCCTCTGGTCCTTGAAAGACATTTAGTCCATTGCCAAGGGTCACCAAAGTTTTAACACTCCCAGTGTGGCTGAAAAATTCAAGTCCAAAGTCTCCTCTGAGAGTCAAGGCAAGTAAAGTAAAAGGTATAAATAAAAAGAAAGTTAAATGTGTTTAACATACATTAATACAGGGTAAATATTCTCATTCCAAAAGGGAGGAATAGGGTGACATAATGTAACTGGACCAAAGCGAGGCTGAAAACTAGCAGGACAAACTTTAAACCCTATAGCTACCCATACGAGAAAGTTACAGAGAGGTGCGAGCTCAAAGGGCTTGAGCGGCCCTGCATCCCCATCACCGCCCTGGAGCCTCCGCGTAGGCTGCAGCTTGTCTCAGCACACACCCACACTCTTGGTATCCCTGAATTCCTGGGGTTTCTATGGCACCTCTGGCTTCATTATCACAGCATCACATATTGTTCTCTCAGGAGCATATTGCCTGGACTCCAGGCCTTTCTTTGAAATCCAAGTAGAAGCTTCCATGAGCCTACAACTCGTGCATTCTGATGCCTAAAAGGCAGCATCATGTGCATGATGCCAAGGTTTGCCGCCAGCATGGGCAGTGGCCAGGCACTGGATCACAGGTGCAGAGGTCACCAAGTTCCTGGATGGCTGAGAACTGAATCCCCAGGAATCAATTCTATAGGGAGCCCTTCTCCAGCAGGCAGCCCAGGGGCTCTCTTTTTAAATCACAGGTTTACACTTGGTTCGTCTTTGGGCCTGTGAAGAGTGGAAACGGTGACTCGTGATATGACTTCACATCTTCTTCCCTATTGACTTTTTTTTTTAATTCACTATGTAGCCCACACTGACCTTGAACTCACACGAATCCTCCTGCCTCAGCCTCCAGAGTGGTGGGATTACGGGTTGTGTCACCACACCCAATTTTTTTTTAATTGTGAGGATTGCTGTTGGCTTACATCCATAGCTGCAGCATTGAGTGTCAAACTCACTGTTATGGCTGTTTCAGCTAATATGGGGAAGGAATTCTAATACAGGAAGGGAGTATAGGGGT
The DNA here is from genome assembly GCA_004027455.1 of Hydrochoerus hydrochaeris. NCBI lineage: Eukaryota > Metazoa > Chordata > Mammalia > Rodentia > Hydrochaeridae > Hydrochoerus > Hydrochoerus hydrochaeris. The sequence continues at coordinate 22,405 of PVLA01007558.1, read as the reverse complement.
GTCCAGACTTTTATGAGTTTTAAAATAAGCTATATAGGTCTTGTTCCCATCCACTTACTTGGACTTTTTTTTTTTTTTTTTTTTTTGAGACACGGTCTCTCTATGCAGTTTGGACAGGACTTGAGCTCACTTTGTAGTCTAGGCTGGTCTCAAACTTGCAATGATCCTCCTGCCTCAGCCTCCTGAGTGTTGAGATTACAGGCTTGAGCCACCTGGCTCTATTTGGACTTTTATCTGGCAGCCTGATGAGCAGTCTCAATGAGAGGAATCTGGGATAGTGTACTTTAAAAGGTTGCAAGTTTTCTTCCAGCACATTGGGCTAGACAGAAGGTCAGCTAACAGACCATCTTTGGATTCGTTTCAATCTATGATCTAGTCCCATCTGGGGCAGAATGCATATGAAAAAGGGGGTTTGCAACGTTATTTTGTTTACCACCATTCTGGACAGACATACTTGTTATTAGACCGGTACTTTCATTCCAGTTTAACCCTCTACATTCTGAGGAATGGCAGTAGTTTTCCTTATCTGAAAGTTAGCCTGAGTTGAACATGCATCAAAATACAAATTATATTTTAGGCTGTGAGGGGTCCCATTTGGTCTGATTAAGAATAATTTTAGGGTTTGTATGTTCAGTTTGAACCTGAAATTCCCAATGTCCTGAATTTACATAAATTCCTAAGATGTTAATATATATAATCCATAGGAGAATCATTTTTATTTTAGGTGAGGCAATTAAAGGTAAGTATCCCAAGAATTATGTTTATATAACAGAAGAAAATGACATAACTTCTATGGGGTTTCCAGTCTGCTGGAGCTGCAAAAACAGAGAATGTTAACAAACACTGAAATTAACAAGAGATGGGGAACAAGAAAAACAAGCAAAATAACAACACATTGGATCTACAATGTGATAAAACAAAGTAAGGTGTAAAGTAATTACACTAATGTAGAAGCGAAAGAAGGTGATTTTGTGGGGAAACTTTTAGTTCTCTGGGGGTACAACCCAGAGTCCTGCAACAAGCATTAAAATTGGTGACAGAAGGAGAATTAAAACCCAAACTAGATAACAAAACATTAGTGAATTAGGACAGGTACTCCTTTGTAGAATGCTTGTTTAATCTTCAGCCACCGGTTGACCTATTACAAATGTGGTACATTGTAATATCATTGTAATATGATGGCTGTAACTCGTTAAAGAAGGTAGCAGGGGAAGAGCGGAGTCAAATGGATTTCTACTTTTAGTTTTTTGAGAAATCTCCATATTGATATCCAGTGTTTGTAGTAGCTTATATTCCTAACAATGCAGGAGGATTCCTTTTTCCCCATAGTCTCACTGATACTTGTTACTATTTGATTTCTTGATGATGGCAATTCTTAGGTAAAATGGAATCTCAGCATTGTTTCAATTTGTGTTTTTCTGATGGCCAGTGATGGTGAACTTATTTCATATATATATTGGCTATTTTTACTTTTTCTGTTAAGTACTCATTTTGATTCCCTATTTTTTTATTGGGTCTTTTATTTTAGCGAGTCTACCTCTTCTGAGTTCTTTATATACTCTGGATAATAGTCCTCTGTCTGAAGAATAGCTGATGTTATAGATTAACTAGTGGTCAACTCGTATCACACAGCTGAAGTCAATCATCACGGTGCTGGGTGTGGATGGCCCACCTGAGGATTGTTGCCAATAGCATAAAGGCACAACTGGAGGAGAAAATAGGAAGACAGTGTACTGTTGATTCTTCTGGAAAAGCATATCACACTGGTTTTCCTGATATGAACTTGGCTGCTCTCGTAGGAGGAGCTTGAGACCTTGCTGTTACTGAGGATGGCTTGATCCTTTTGTGGGGAGCTCTGGTCCTTACTTAGAGCACTGCTTCTTGGCTCCAGAGCAGATCTCTCAGCCTGCTGGCACAGATCCTTCATCCCACTCGTGCAGGCTTTCAAGTTCCCCCCACTGACCTTTGGGTCTGCCCAGCAGGGATCCTTGAAACAGACTTGCACAAGACATTGTTATGGGCTCTAAGCCTCCAGCTGCACTTGCGGAGGGATGGAGGGCATTGCCATGGGCTATAGATATTCAGCTGGACTCGCACAGGACATTGCTGTGGGATCCAGGCCTCAGCTCTATTCTTTGCATCTCTAGTGTTGAACAGATCTCCCATATTCTTTTGCATTTGAGTCTTTGGGTGAATATTATAAAAATAATCCTATAAATTGTGTCCTGTATTAAACTGTTTCCTTTGTAAACTCTGACTGCAATAGTTGACAAGATTTTTTTCTCATTCTCTAGGTTATCTTTTCACTCTCTTGTTTGTTTTGCTGTGCAGAAGCTTTAAGGTGATATAATTAGTTTCTTGATTCTTAGTATTATTTCTGGTGCAACCAGGTTCTGTTCAAAAGTCCTTACTAATGCCTATGCCTTCAAGAGTTTTACCTACCATGTCTTCCAACAGGTTGAGTGTTTCTGTTTTAACATTTAGTTCTTTGATCCATTTGCTTTTAGTTTAGTACATTATGAGAGATATGGAGTTTAGATTTAACCTTCTGCATGTGGGTAGCCAGTTTTCCCAACACCATTTATTAAAGAGGCCAGCTTTCCTCTAATGTTTGTTTTTGGATTCTTTGTCAATTTTAGAAAATCCTGAAAAATTTTTAAAAACTGGAATTTTCACTAGAATAAGATTATTGGATCAGTTTTTTTATTGTTATCTTCAAGGATTTCACCTTAAAATGTATTTCTTGAAATCTTTAGTTTCTCTGTAATGCTTTCTAGTTTTCTGTATATACATCTTATAAATTTTGTGGTGAGATTTATCACTATTTTAATTTTAATACTCTTATAAACAATGTGCTTTGTTTCTGTTTGTCACCATGAAGTGGAGGTACAGTTGCTTTTCAGTAAACATTTGAAATTTAAAAGGAGAGAGAGGTGGATTTTGATTCAACCTTCTGCACGTGAATAGCCAGTTTTTCAAACACCACTTATTAAAGAGACTATCCTTCCCCTAGTGTATGTTTTTGGCTCCTTTGTCAAAGATCAAACAGGTGAAAGTGTTTGGGATTGTTTCTGCAACCTCTATTTTGTCCCATTGATACTTATGTCTATTTGTATGCTAGAACCATGTGGTTTTTATTAATGTAGCTTTGCAGTATAACCTCAAGTCTAGAATGGTGATGCCTCCTACTTTGCCTTTGTTAATCAGAATTGCTTTTGCTATTCTAGTTCTCTTCTGATTTAATATGAACTTTAAAGTTTTTTTTTCCTCCAGCCCTGTGAGGAATGCTGTTGATATTTTCACTGGAATTGCATTAAAGGCATTTATCAATTTTGAAAATATGGTTACTTTTACCATGTTGGGTCCATCTATCAAACAAGAGAGAATGTCTTTCCATTTTTGACATCTTCTTTGATTTTCTTTTTCAGAGTACTGTAGTTTTCATTGTGAAAGTCTTTCAGTTCCTTGGCTAGGTTAATTCCATTGCTATTGTGAATGATATTTATCTTTTGGTTTCTTCTCCATAGGTTTATTATTGGTATACAGAAATGCTACTGATTTCTGTGTGTTGATTTTGAATAACCTACGTTGCTGAACTTTATTATTAGATATAAGAGTTTTTGAGGCATTTTTTTGGTGGAGTCTTCCATGTAGAGGATCATGTTATCTACAAATAAATAATAATAATTTAAATATTTCTTTTCTATACTTATTCTTTCATTTCTTTTTCTTGCCTAATTGCTTTTGCTAAGTTTTTGCTTATGTTTCTAGTACTAAGTTTTACAGGAGTAGTGTAGTGGACCTCTTTGTATTTTTCCTGATTTTAGAAGGAAAGTTTTCAGTTTTTGCCCATTTAATATATCTTGGCAGTGGACTTGTCATAAATGGTTTTATCAGACTGAGATGAGATCCTCCTCCCTATTTTTTTCAGAGCTTTTATCATGAAAGGATATTGAAATGATCATGTGATTTTTTCCCTTGCTTTTGTTTATGTGACATATTACATTTATTGATTACATATGTTGAAATATCCTGGCATCAATCAGAGGAAGCCTAGTTGGTCATAATGCATGATCTTTTTGATGATTTGTTGCATTCTGTTTGCTGGAACCTTGCTGAGAATTTTTGCATTCATATTCATTAAAGAGTTATAGCTGCTTCTGTTCTGTTGTTGTTGTTTGATCTTTATCTGATTTTTTAATCAGGGTAATGGTAGCTCCCATTAAAGAGATTGAGGAATAGTGGTTTAGGTATTAACTTTTTTTTATAACTGGATAAATATAATTATGTAGGTGTGTTAGTTACTTTTCCCTCATTGCTGGGACAAAATACCTGAAGCTCAAAATGAAAAGAAGGAAGGTTTATTTAGCTTGCAGTTTGTGGAGGTTTCAGTACATAATCAGCTGGTTCCAAGACAAGGTGGCATGGTAACAGAGCAACTGTTCATGGCAGTGGAAGACAGTGAAAGCAATAAGAGCAAAAGTGGAGGAGTGAAAGAGCAAGCTTTTTTTCTTCTCTTATATTGTATGCAGGCTACCCGGGCACCTTTGGCTTCACACTCATAGCTTCACATATTGCCCTCTCAGGGGCACACTGCTTGGCCTCTCAGGCCTTCTGAAATTGAGATGGAAGCCTTTTTCACTCCAGACTTGCATTCTTTATGTGTCTAAAACAAAGGCCATGTGGATGATGCTGAGATCTGCCAGTTGGAGCAGTTGCCAGGCTTTCCTCTCTCCAGGCTGTAGGGATTGAGTGCCTGTATCACTGAGCACTCTGAACCTAATTCTGAGGAACAAATTCTCTATGCTACTACCATTCTGGAACCTTGTGTGATTGTCACCATTTTGGAACTTTATGTGGCCTCTGCAGTCATTCTGTATCATGGCACTCTGTAGCTTTCTCCTCAAAGCAAAGTCTCTGTTGTAATGGGTAGAGGTCTGGTGCTTCCCTCATGCCATCTTTTCTATTCTTTTGTTCCTTCTCAGCAACGGAGATCTCAGTTATATTTTTATAGTGCACAGCTTTACTGGAGCTTTTCTTAGTCAAACTCACAACAATTTAAATCATCCTGCTGGGCTGTTTGCTCTTGATTCACAATATAAATCTGGCTAAAATTCCCCAACAATAGCCATGCCATCGCCTCAACATTAGACTACCTTGAAATTTCTTCTGCCAGATTATTTAGTACACTACCTTTAATCTAAGTCTCAGGCAAAGTCTTTAGACAGGAGCAAAATACTAACAAACTTTCTGCCAAACTATAACATAAGTTGTCTGGACTCCAACAATCAATGTAGTTTTTCCCAGAAGAACTCTCCCACACCTGGTCTTTACCAGCAGAATTTCTATTAGTCTTCTGGTCTTCTGAACTCTGACCATACAGAAAAGCCTAAGGCATTCCACCTCTACTCCTTCAGGCAACATCTCTGAACTTCTCCACAAGTTATTCCCAAAGGCTCTTGAAACATATGGTCAGGTATAGTCGCAGCAATGACTCCACTTCTCTGGTACCAAATTCTGTGATAGTTACTTTTCTTTCATTGCTAGTACAAAATACCTGATGCCCAAAATGTAGTAAGGAAAGGTTTATTTAGCTTGCAGTTTGTGGGGGTTTCAGTACAGAATCAGCTGGTTCCAAGACAAAGTGGTATGGCAGAAAAGCAATTGTTCATGGAGGTGGAAGAGCACAAAAGCAACAAGAAAAAAAGTGGAGGAATGTGAGAGCAACCCTCTTTCCTTCTCTTATACTGTATGCAGACTACCCACCCCCGGGTGAGTGTAGCACTCACACCCATAATCTCAGCATTGGATCATGAATCAGTCACAAACTCTAGAAGCCTGCCTCCATGACTGCCTGAGAATTTAGGAGGACCTTCAGACACAAACTAACAGTAGAGAAATGGAAGTTTGAGTGTGTCCTTTTGATCTTATCCCAAATTCTAATCACACAACAGGACATGCCCTGAGTGGAGTAGTGATCAGGCCTGGAAGATGTAAAAATGTGGACTTTCTGGGGGAAAAAAAAAATGAAGCTAATAGAAAATGTCCATCCTCTGTGTTGAAGGATAGTTTGGAAGAGATCAATAGGAAAAAGACCTACATTTTGTTGGTTTTCAGCGATTTCTGGATTTCTATGAGATGGGAAAAAAATCTCAGATGAATAATTCTAGAATGATGTGTCTTCCTGTACTGCAGAAGGTATTAGAAGAAATACAGAATTTCCTCTGGATATGATTCTAGGAGAATCCCAAGTTTTGTCTGCTGAAAACACTGGAGAACAGAAAGATTTTCTTTAGTTACCAGTCCATGGAAATTATATTTGGTCATTAGGAAATCTCTAACGCACTCAGGAGGAGATTGCCTTGCCTCTGTACATTTTCAAGATTTTTGTCACCCAGGTACCTCAGCAGTGGGAACATAACCTCCAGTGAATAAATACAAGAAATGGTGAATTTTTGGAATCCCAACACTTTGAGTGAAGAGTTAAGAGGATATTTAAAAAGTGTGTTCTAAACAAAAATGTGTTCTAGAAAAATAGAGCTAGGGGCGATGTCCAGCCCTATCTTGTACAATAAACAGCATAAGATTATGGAAACAGGGGTTGGAGAAAGCTGATAGTAGCTCAGTTTTCAGAAATTTTTCTGAAATTAGAGTTAATAATTATGGACCAGTTTTTTAGATTTAGATAAAAACAAAGAATAATAAAAGCTTCCTGAAACTAATCATTTAAGTAGAACAAAAATAACAACAGTTTCCTGAAACTGATCATGTAAGTGAAGTTGGAGATTTTTAATCAATTCAATTAAGTAATATAATAGTATTAGTTGACATCTTAAATTTTAGGGGAAATAGATAAGGTAAAAATAAAGTTATTTAAATATTTAAAGATCTGGGTTAGACTTTCAACTGAACACAAATAATATCTCACCTAAAAAATAAAATTATAAAAGTGACTAAGGAAGTTTAAGCACAGCATATACACTCATACATACGCATGCATGCACACACATGAAACTTCGTTAGGACTATAAAGAGATTATGATTTATAAACAAACACAAAAGAATTGAATGACTGGACGAGTTAATCAATGAAATAAAGATAGAATAGATCTGGACAACAGAGTCAGTAGACTTCATGTAAATGACAGAAGTAATAGAAGAAAAAATATGAATAGATAGAGGAAAGGAAGCTTCACTACCTTAATACTTGAATTAAGAAATCCCTTCATCCTCTACATATCAGAAAAAAAAAGAGGAATTGCTTTGGGTTTCTGGACCCAAAAGCTGGCACAATGGCATATTTTTCAAAAAAGTTAGATGGTTAGATGGCATAGCAGTGGCAGCTCTGCTATAGAAGAAGCCACAAAATAACTTTGGGACCAAAACTGTAATTCTTGATTCCCATCAGGTTCAAGACTCTTCTTGAGATAAAAGGTCACTTGTGGTTGACAGAGGAACAGCTTCCCAAGTTTCAGACCACGCTTCTAAGTACCCCTGAGGTGACCATAAAGACTTCCACTGCTCTTAATCCTACCTCACGGATGCCTATCGGCTCATAGGTTAGCTACTCTTGTGAACAAGTGATTTCCCAGACCTATGCAAGGAGGCTGGACATCAGTGATGTGCCCCTCCAAGACCCGGTAGAGATATGATTCACTGATGGAAGTAGATTTATTGATGAAGGACATCAAAAGCCAGGTTCTGCAATTGTCAGTCCACAACAAGTCACTGAGGCCACACCCTTTGCCCCAGGGAATTCCACTAAAAAGCAGAGTTCATGGCCCATATTCAGCCATTGGTATTAGACAAAGGCAAGTGGCTCAATATTCACACAGATTCTAAATACATCTTCTACATGCCCAATTAATAATCTGGAAAAGAAAGAGGCTTACTAACTAATAAACATCTAAAAGTCACAAGCATGAAATGTTACTACTCTTAGTGGAAATCTATCTTTCCAGAAAGATTGCTGTTAGTCACTGCAAGGGACACCAAGTAGATATATCTAAAGTCTCCTTGGGAAATCAAAAGACCGATAGGCAAAGAAGGGCAACCTTACAGCCCCTCAATACCCAAGCCTTATTCCCATATCCTGGGAAACCATTAAAACCAGCCTATTCCCTAACCCACACTCCAAAGATAAATGCCCCTCCCAAGGAAGACAAATGAAAAACTATAAACTCCTTCATAATTCTTTCCATATGGGAAGAGTTGCAACCTGAGAAATGGTCAAATTTTCACAGGATCAGGACTAGCAGTGATCCACCTCACAGGTCTGTCAAGCTTGTGTACTCCATGTCTATTTAGCAAGCCCAGACCACCTCCTTTGTTAGAACCCATATATCCTGGGGTGGACTGGCAACTAGATTTTATTCACACACCACTTTGTGGAGGGTGTATACAAATATTGGTCCTAATTGACACCATTATGAGCTGGATTGAGGTCTTCCCTAGCCACTCAGAAAAGTCTAAAGAGTTAGTCAAAGTGATCCTCAAAGAAATCATCCCCCCGTTTAGATTATTCCAGTCCCTTCAGAGTGACAATGAGCCTTCTTTTACTTCTCAAATTTAACTCGGGGTAACAAAGCAATTAGGAATAAAGTTCCATCTCCATTCTACACAGGCGAAACACTTAGTGTCTGCCTTGGAGACCATGTGTTCATCAAAACTTGGAAAGAAAGGACTCTTGCAGAGATTAGGGAGGGGCAAATAAGTCAGGCAACTAGGGGGAATGTGTCAATGTTCTGGAGACCTAGGGGATATGTGCAGAACACAGATCCATGATGATTGTGTGACTCCTGAATGCTGTACATGAACTCAATCAGAAAAATGCTATTTTCAATTTTTCATTTACATATGGCAGGACACTAAGCAAGTCTTTTAATCCATCTAGTGTGAGGCAAGTCTTTCAATAGGGCATGTAAATTACAATGTGACAACTGTCCCAATGCCTTATTCGTATGATAGAGAAGTCGGTGAAGGAATTTTGGATGCAATGCAGGAATTTCGGATACAGAAGACCCCTCTCCTTTACCCCTGAGTTTGCTGAGTCTGTTCACTGGTCTGCTCTCATTTTACCGAGCATAATTTTTTTCCACCTTCAATAAATTTACATCCCTACTCTCTTTTCTGTGTGTCTTGTCCAATTCTTCATTCAAGATACCAAAAACATGGGAAGAATTCCCCCAGGACCCACTATGCAGTAACAAACTTAGGGTTTCCCTAGGATAAATCAAGTTCCCCACCTTTACTTTAAGGATCTCCTAAGACTCTATCCAGTGACAGTCACAGTTTTTGGTGATAGCCACATTATACTTAAAACATCTAGAATGAAGCATTGCAAGTCATCTTTTTAATAGATATGAAGTAAGGTTTTTTTCTTTTTTTTTATTTAAAGAGAAACAAAAGCATGTAAAGGGTAGAGGTAATACAGAATTCCAAAAAAAAGACAAACAATAAGAAATCACTAGTTAATAAGTTACATATTGTCCTCTTAGAAATAGTTGCTCAAGTTACAAAATTAAAGCATACAAATTAGATAGTCAAACAGTGAGAGTGTAGACAGCTGTGCATGCATGAATCTCTGCATGTATTTCTATCCTTTCTGTATGAGGGAAAAACAAAACTTAGCAAGACAAAACAAAAAAACATGAAACCAAAAAGTCATATAGAACCACAGTACAAGGTGATCTACAATGATTACTGTGTTGTTTCTTATTATCTTCAATAGAATGTCTATACCATCAGGCATAATTGAATATAGCAGTATGATTGAGTATAGCAGTGAAGTAAGTTTTAATAAGGGTTACTTATAACTATCAACTCCCGACTGCTATCTAATGGATTAGTGCCACCTTACTGAAACCAAAGTAAGGCTTGTGCATGGAGGACACGGGCTGCATAAACCGGATCTTAAAATTACATAACTTTGCCCTGGCCTAAAACCTTGAGTGTCAGAGCTGTTTAGTGTGTTCATTGGACAGTTCTTAGATATTGACTTCCTAGCCAGTCATGGCATTGACCCAGATCCTTTAGGTTATCGATTTCTAGGTTGATCTGTATTCACAGCCAGATGTGATGGAAGACTGTACAGCCCAAATCGATAACAAACCCTTATTAGTTGCTCAGAATTTTGTCTGTTCCCTATCACTATGGTGGGCCATGACTGTTATGCAAGCATCACTATCACAAAAAATTATAGTAGGTAACTCTGATTATTATACATCCAGCACTATTCTGAGTATTTTTCATTTAACTTAAAAACCTATGGGGGCGATGCTACTCATTACAGAAGGCTAACCTACAATTTCTGAGGCCACTGGCCTGAGAAACAAAACCACAGCCATCAGTGCAGTATAGGACATAGTGAGTGCCAGCTTCCATGGCTTTTGCACTCTTCAGATTCAGGACCCAGCAGCAGAGAAAGCCCTAAACCAAACATAGAAACAGTTGCTCTTCAAGACAGACTGCAGCTTCCTCACACCAACAAGGTTCAATCAGAGCCAACCTCAAGCCATCCTTTTTCATTACTGTCAAAGAAAAATTGCATACAACAGTTACACAAAGGAAGTCTTATTCAAAACTCTTGATTGGGGGAATTCAACTCCTTCAAAACAAATGGTGACAGTTTTTAAGCAATGTGGTGAAACTAGTGAAAAGTACTAAAGAATGTTAGGGGAGGAGACTGGACACTGATTAAACCACCGGCTTGCTAACTTACACAGACTTGGGTTTCTACTCTACTTTCCCCGCAGACCTGGAATTTGGGGCCTTATCTTATCATGACTGCACTTCAAAGGGATGGACAGAGGTCCTTGAGACATTCTTGAACTACAACATTGGAACAGAGCTGGATGAAGGAAGATCTACATTTAAAAGGGGTAGGGGAAATTAAAAATGGGGTTTTCTAAAACCCTAAGGGAGGTCAGGTCAGAGACCTGCCATCAGGAGGCAGCTCATTTGCAATTTGGTCAAGCCAAGGGAACGTCAGCTTTCCTAGTGCATACCAGCTTTGGTTTCTGAGCAGTGATGCTGGTTAACTCCACTTTGTTCTATTTCTTTGTGAAGTGGCAGTCTCCTTGTTGTTGATCCTGTTCATTTGAATTAAGGTTCTGCTCTCTAACTTAGGACAAGCTCAAATTTGCTGTGCACCCCAGCGAGGCCTCTAACTCACTATCTTCTAGCCTCAGCCTCCGGAGTCCTGGGACTACAGGTGTTTCACCATGTCTGGCTCTCACTCTGTTTTACTTAGAAACCTGAGTGTGACTTTAAATGTATTTCTTTGAACATAACCAAGTTTTATTGGTTTTATTAACCAAGTTTTATGGATAGCTATGGGTTGAAGAGGGCCTAAGAATTTATCCTTTACTCCAGAGTAATCTGGACTGTTTGTTTCTTATCTTCACCTACAAAAGCAAAGTAGATCCTCCCCAACTAAAGAGCAAAGTACTGACTGCAATTACAGATTTCAGGCTGTTCAAGACCAACAGCCTTTGTTTTCTTACCTGAGTCAGGTGATTCAATCAGGCTCTACCTTCCCCCCACCCCCTCACAAATCATCAGCAGTGGCTGACTAATCGTGCCTGTGCAATTGTGCTGTCTTTAATGACTTCCTGTCCTTCCTCCCCTGAGGAGTCTTGAAAACACTTTAATTTGCATTCTTAGATAATTAAAGAACTACATCTTTGAAATACAGTTTAAACTCTAACAATCAATCATTCATTAGAAAAAAATGCAGAATAAGGCTCTTAAAAGACATGCTTCTTAAAGATCTTTTTTGCCAATTTACAAGTATCTGTCATATACCATCCTTCTGTAATCTCTATAAATATTTCCATACTTCTATAAATTATTAGTGTCATGGCACTGTTAACACATAATGGGTAGATACAGAAAAAATAAAACCTTTTTAGTTTTGGTAAGTGATCAAGTAAGCTACTGAAGTAAACATAGGGGATATGGGGATGGCTGTCAAGACTATAATGAAAAGCACCCTGGGAACTTTCCAAAATGGAAACTCGGAATTAGTAAATGTAGTGTAAGATCTGAGATCCTGCATTTTTAAAAACTTTCCTGGAGATGCCCATTGTTGCTGGTTCACAAACCACATTTCGTGTAATGGTAATTTGCATAAAGAAAAAGACAATACTCAAAAATTAAAGCAGTTACACTGAGTACTATTTTTATATAAATCATGCTTAGAACATGTAAGTAAATAATATGTGCATGCATACAATAAAAACAGAATAAAATAAAACCATGCTGAAAACATACAAAATATTAACAGATTTGGGATCAAGAATTTTTCTGTACTTTTATTTTTTCCTTTTTCCTCACAAATATTTTCTCAAAAATTTCTGCATAAGTAATGTTTTTTAATAGAAAACCTTTGCCAGGCAGTGGCACATGCCTATAATACCACCTACTCAGGAGGATGATTGCAGGTTCAAGCCCTGGCTGGGCAACTAACCAGAGACCTCATTTCAAAATGAAATTAAAAATAAAAAAGAAGCTTTTTCCTTTTCCTTCTTTTTCTACTTTTTTGAAGCAAACAGCCACATCAAGTCTTAGCATCAAGCACTGGTTATATCCAAAAAGAGTAAGGGCAGCAAATCAAATGTAATGAACACCAAGGGTGATTCAGTCATGGATAAAGGATTTTGAGAAGTGGACACTTGCTTGATTCATGTACGTGACCGTGACAACTGTCTAACAGTAAAGTGACCAAGTGGCTTCTAGAAGTTTGATTCATCCATTTAATACATTTTTTAGGTGATCTTGTCTTTCCATGAAGTAGAGGTAAGATCAAAGACCCAAGATCCAGCCATTCTCAGAGATTTCTTAGTATCAAATACAAGTTCGACTTCTAGTTCACTCCCAGGACACAGGATAAGTTTCCTCTGACTCCACATGATGACAGGGTCCAGCAAGGATTAGGGAAACCTGTAGAGCAAATTCAGTAGTTCTTCAATTTACCACTTTCTGTTTGCAGTGAGACACTGGTTTTAAAGGAAATCTATAAATATGTAGGCAGCGAACACAGAGGTCTGGTAAGTGCTTCAAAGATTTTTTTTTTTTCACTTAAAAGAGATAAAACTAAATCAAACATATGTGAATTAAAGGACTTAAATTGGAGCCCAGGATATAGCTTAGTGGCACAAGCACCTGCCTGGCAAGAGCAAGGCCTTGAGTTGGATTCCCAGCACCAAAAAAAAAAAGGACTTAATTAACTTGGAAAGAATACATTTTGATAGATTTTAAAAAGTCACTTGTGCCTATTCTGCTTTTCTAATATGACAGGGCATCAGATTTAAAGTCTCAGGGGTGAAACAAACTAACCTGACAGGTCCTAAAGAAAGTATTCAAAATTCTTACCCACCAAGTACTAGGTACTTAGTCCTCTGAGCCTTAGCATGAGTTCTTACAGAAAATGTGGAAGTCTAAGGAATTTATAGAGTATACTTACTTATTCATTATGTTGGGGAAAGCTAGAAACAAATCATCAAGAGTACAAAGAAGAAGGCCATGGATAAAGCTCAGAGGCATAACACCTTCCTGGCAAGTGCAAGGTCCTGAGTTTGATTCTCACTACCAAAAAAACAAAACCAACCCCCCCAAAAAAACCCATATATATATATATATATATATATATATACACAAATACACACACACATACACATATATATATATATACACACACATACATACATACATATATATGCATATACAAAAAAGGAATCTTAGTTAAAAACCACTGGTTTGCCTTTCATTAGATTTTGTGTGTTTTCTACTTTCTGCTGTTCCAAAGACTAAAACCTGGTTAGAATGAAGTGAGTTATGTAATAACAACACTAGTAATAAAAACTTAATTTTGAACACACTGTATGCCAGCCAGTATATTAGGTATTTTCGATTAACTTAATCATAGAAAAAACTCTGTGACACCATTTATTATCCCCATTTAATGAATAAGGACACAAAGGGAAACAGAGAGTAGGTACCTTACCCAAGTTACACAGTGAGAGATGCAGCCAGTTCTGAATATATGGGGTTGAACTCCAGTTTTGTTGTCTTTTTTCATGATGAAGGTGATACCATTTTTGGTCACTTCTTGTCTGTATTCAGTAGAAAAATATGTAAACCCAATTAACAAACTCAAGTATAACATTTATCTGCCAAGAAAGCTAACCTTAAAGAGTTGCTGGAGAAACTTCACTGTAAGGTGCCAGTATTGCTGGGTGCAGTGGTTAACATCTCCAATTCCAGCACTCCAGGAAGTTGAGGTAGAAGGGTCCCATGTTTAAGCCCAGCCTTTGGCAACTTAGCAAGTTGGAAAGACCCAGTTTCAAAAGGTCTGGGGACACAGTTCAGTCAGAAGGCCCTGGGTTCAAGCCCAGTACTGGGGGAAAATAAATAAATAAAAAGAGGAAGTAAAAAAAAAAAGGGTGATGGAGGCAATATTCCCTTTTCTATCTACCAGTGAGGTCAGAACATAGATGAACTCCTGTGCTGAATTCCTAAGGTAGGGCCTCTCAAAATCCCACCACTGCTAGCAGTAACTCTAGTCAAGGGCCTTGCAGGATCCAGGGACATGAGAGCCATTCTATTTTTCATAAATATGAATTAGAAAACCCATGATAGCCTCAATCATCTTTTAACCTCCAAAGGGCACGCACAACCCTTTTGTCTGCTCAGTAAGCGTACACAATTGCTAACTGTATGACTTACACCTTTAGGCCAACACTGGCTCATCTATGAAACAGGGACCCATCTTGCTTGTCAGGGGGCAAGATCAAATGATCTTCTGGAGGCATTTCAGGGTACAGATTAAAATAGAGGCACATGGAAGGAACTGAGATAAAGGTACTGTTCAACTTTGTACCCCTCAAAAGCCCAAGTCCCACTCCTTTTGTTAATTGTCCTTCAGTACCGGCAAGACCAGTGGAGTAGCTCACCCCTAGAGCCCCTGTTTTGTTCCTCAAAGTTCTAAACTAGGCCAGATACTCCAGAGCTGATAACTGTTTTTACTAACAAAGAGAATCAGTAATACAAGTTGTTTCAATAGTATCAGGAAATTTTTAAACACCAGGCGACATGTATTATCAACCTATTCTTGACTATAAATCTTATTACTAAAGAACTATGTACAAGAATAAGGCATATAATCACTTTATAGCAGATTATATAAAGTATTTCTCTCTACCTGTACATAAAATGTATGTGCAATATTTTAACATTAAGATAATTTAAAATTCCAGACTAAAAGAATTTTTACTGGACTAGTTTAGATGTTGTGGAGGCAAACCCCTTTTAAAAAGGCACTTGACCAAAGCTCAGATCTTCTGTTCTTCTTTTTCACTGGTTTTCTTTTTCTTCTTAGCACTCAAATATGGGGGCAGAAGGATAAGCTCTTTGGAAGTCAGCGACAAGAAAAATTTTTTTTTACTTGTTGCTTAGTTTTGTATTTTTTTTCCAATGCTTTATGTTCTTTTTAAGCCATTAAAATAAGCTTCTTTTTCCGTCCCACCCACTCTCTTGCACTTCCCAGAGGCAGACCAAAAACTTAGGTATATGCTTAGTTAGGTTTTAAGGGTAAGGGGCAGAAAAGAGACCAGGTAAGTTTACTGCGATATGGAAATCAACAAGTTGTTTTGTCTTGTTTTTTGAGACAGGGTCTCACCATGTAATTCAGGGTGGCTTTGAACTCACTCTATAGCCCAGGCTGACTTTCAATTTGAGGGGATCCTCAGGGCTCCGCCTTCGGAGCGCTGGGATTACAGGTGCGCTCCACTAGGCTCGGCTCTTACTTCCAAACTTACACATTTTGCCACTTTGAAAATACCTTTCCCCGCCTTTTCTTTAATGATTTAGGTTTCCAAAACTTCACTGTACTTAAGCCACAAATAGGGTGCCGGCTGCTTACAGCTCCTCAGCGATCTCAGAAACCGGTGGCCTCCCCGAAGCGCTGCGCCAGCCCATTCTGAGGGGGCTCCCTCCTGTCGGTCAGCTGCAGCTTGGGGTTCCCGCAAGAGCATTTTTCTCCTAGGAGTCTCGCTTATCCTCCAGGCGGGAACATTTCTGGGGCGCCTCCGCTCGGTGAAAATCAGGTCCTTGGGGCCGAAGAAAGGATCCCGGCCGCCGGCGTGGCCCGGGCAGGGAGGCCCGGGTGCAGCAGGGTCCCGGGCCCGCAGCCGTCTCACTCCCGCCCCGTGCGGAACGTAACCGCGGTCACCAGGCGCTCCTCGGTCCTCGTGGTCATGCGCCCCTTCCTCCACGCGGTGCGTAGCACTTCCCGCGTCACCTGGTGGTCCTCCACCCGCACGAGCACGGGCCTGGGTGCGGCGGGGGTGGGGGGACCCCGGGCTGCGGCGGGAAGAAGCCTCTGTTCCCGCGCAAAGCAAGCTCCAGCGCAGTCCGGCTCCGCGTCGGGGTCGTCTCTGCTCGTCTCGGTGGTGGCGTAGCCACCGGCCACCTCTTCCCTCGTAGCGCCCCCCTGTGTCCCCAGCCACCTCTCGGGGTGCATCAGAAAGAGCACTTTCTCTCGGACCCAGGAATCACAGTCCCGCTCTGCGGCCCGGCGTCCGGTGGTCCGGCCCGGGCCTCCGCTCGCCTCAGCGGGCGCAGGATTTGGGGCGCCAGAAGCCAGGGAGGGGCCGGGCGCCCCGCGTCGCGCAGAAAGGGCCCCGCGCGCTCCGGGCCGTGGGGGCGACGCGCGCGCCCCTCCCAGGGTCCCGGCCCTGGCCAGAGGGTCACTCATCCTCCCTCCGCGGGCTCAGGCGGGGGACGCTCGCTGCTCTGCAAAGCGCGGGGCAGGCGGCAGTTCCTGGGCGTGGCCTTCGCCGCTGTCCGGGGGTTCCCGCCCCCGAGAGCGGGAAACAGGTTGAGCCTTAGGGCGATTTGCCTGGGAATTCCCTCCCCCTCTCCTGCTCGGCTCTGCGGTTTCCCTTTCTAGGCTGCCTAGATGTTCAGAGAGAGCCTCGCTTCCCCTTTGTTGCTCTGCTTCTACCCGAAACTAACCCCGTCCCAGGCCCTTTTTGTGGTATCTGTGGTTTTGACTCCTGGGATTTCTTAGCTCTGTGCTAGTTCCACATTCCCCCCTCCTTCCCTTTTGTCCAGACCTGGGGTGCAAAGGACACTTTCGCACAACGCCCCCTCTAAGACTCAAAACAAAGGGGTTTTTCTGTCCGTGGATACTTGACTGTTGAGGGAACAAGGAAGTTTATTTTTTAATTACCTGACTTAAATTTTTCTGAAAAGAATTTCAAGGCCACTCCAAATCTACCCTCACTGTGCTGCGGAGTTTGAGAGTCTGGAGGTTGAATCCTTGGAGTTTGTCCTTCTTCCTTGGAATGCCAGGATCAGAGGTCACTGTGGTCACTCCTATCTGCCTTTTGGGTATAGGCGGTGCTTCTCTCAGGAAAGAACTCGATGCCTTTGATTTAAAACAAACTATAAAACAAGCCAGGCCGGACGCGTGAGTATGCGCCTGTTATCCCAGCCCTCACTTGGGAGGCTGAGGCAGGATTGCTGCCAATTTGAAACTAGCCTGGGCTGCAAAGTGAATTCAAGACCAGCCTGAATTGCATAGCGAAACCCTGTATCAAAAAGACAAAAGCGAACAAAGAAGTAAAACAGAAGCAAAACACAGGAAAATCACTACCTGAGCTTCATCAGGATTAAAAATTTTGTGTCCTGTCGTTTTTTCCAAATTCTCTGCATCCAAGCCTCCTCTTTAACCCGACAGGCTTTAAGGTCTTCTGTCACACTAATCTTTGCCTAAGGTTAATAGAAAAACAGAACTCTCGTTTATGATTTTCATTTCATCCTGGTGCTTGATTTACTACTGAAAGTACTCGGTTTTCACTGTGATGGTGACATTTCTGCCCTTATATGAAGGACCAAGTAATAAGGCAAAAGAGATGTTTTGGGAAGTGAAAACCTTCTCAAGTGTACCAAATAATATAAAGAAAATTGCTGGAGGAGGAGTGAGGAAACTAGTTAGGAAACTGCTAAGTCACAATGAACATCTTTTAAAGATTCAGAAAAGAATTGTTCTAAGCACTTTCAACTCTTTTATCCTTAAAAACAAAGTAAGATAATACCATTTTTACTATCTCTGGGAACTTTGGAGCAAGAAGTTAAGTATTTGCTTGAGGTTTAAGCACTTTAACCAGTGGAGCAAGGATTCCAGTGTGCTTAAACATTTCCTCCTAAATGACCTCTGAATTACCTTCTGTTTTTACTATGACTTCACATTCTTTTTGTCCATTTATTTGACCAGTAATTACTATGGAGTGTCAGCCAGTAGGAACAAGCCAAATTGCTTAACATTTTCATTCTTAGATGCTCAATACCATATATCAAATCCTCTGTTCAAGGAATCAGAGATAAAATATCAACTAATGAACATGAAATTCATCACCTGTAAGATTAATTATCTACCTACCCTGCTCTTAAAGATTCCATTGATATAGGTTTGAGATAGGATTTAGAATATTGAGTTTTAACAAAGCATTCACCCCCAAAAGAACTGAAAACATCTTACCACAGTGATATATGTGCACCCATGTTTATAGCAGCACAATTTGTAATAGCCAGATCATGGAAACAACCTAAGTGCCCATCAACTGAGGAATGGATTAAAAAAAAAATTGTGGTACTTTTATACAATGGAGTACTACTCAGCTATAAAGAATGATCACATTGAGATATTTATAAATAAATGGATGCAACTTGAATCCATACTCATAAGTGAAATAAATCAAACTCACATGTATAAATACCTTATAGTCTCCCTAGTGTAAAAAATGGTAAGAGTACAGAAGATTTTATGGAAATCATAGTTCAACATTATATTGCTTTGAAGTCTTATGTTTTCATTCATTGGTTGGAATGTTTTTATTGTTTTGTTTGATCTTAATAGATGTGATCGTATGAATAGTTACTTTGAAGAAAAGACAATATGGCAGCCATTGTTGATTTGATATCATCTTGCTCTGAAGTCCTACCATACTTTTGTTTTTCTATTACCATTGGTTCTATCATGTTGTATCTTACGGGATTTTAATATGTATGATAGTATAAACAAATTTTTTATGGAAAATTAGATAATATAGTAGCCATTGTTCATCTTCAGTTATTTGGTTCAGAATGCCTTGCAATACTTTCATTCTCTTGAGTGCTTTTATTCAATTTTGTTATGTTTGGCATTGTTGTGTGTAAAGCTAAACTCAACTATTTCAAAGAAAGAGACATTCTGGTAGCTACTGTTAATATCCAATTGTCTTGTTGTGAAGTGCTGTGTTGCTTACACTGTTCTGTTCTGATCTGCTTAGATCTGTCCTTTGTTTTATTCTCTTTAAAATTAAAAAAAAAATTAAAAAAACAAAGCATTCACCAATTCTGATGTTTGTGGTACATGACTTCTTTTTTGTTTTGTTTTGCTTTTTGTCTTTTTGAGACAGGGTTTCAATAAGCAGTTTAGGCTGGCCTTTAACTCACTTCGTAGCCCAGGCTGACCTCCAATTCACAGCAAGCCTCTGCCTCAGTCTCCCAATTGCTGGGGTTACAGATGTGCATCACCATACTTCTCAGTACATGGTTATTATAAGAAGTATTTCCAACAATATCCATGTATATTATCTAATCTTTTTTATCCTTTAAGGGGGAGGGAGAATAAAGGCATTGGAAATTATAAAGATATTCTACATACATGCACCAATTCCCCAAAATGAATGTATATATAATGTATTACAGACATACATTAATATTTCTAAAAAGAGGGTAAGAAAGTGGTAATGAAAACACTATATATTTTTTTGCTTGCAGGAATATTGGCAGGATTCTAATGAATGTGTTTATATCTAAGAGAATTTAAAATCACAAGGTTTTTTTGCTTCTAAATAATTTTCTTGCCATTAGGATTGAATGAGGGATTAGACTGCAAATTGGAAAAAGGGAAAGTTTACTTGCTGAGAAATGAGGCAGATTCATCCAGCATGTAGCCCCTGAATTTCTAGATGTCAGGAAGTTGTACATTAAAACATAAAAGAACATGAGAAGGATGTGTTAAATAAATGAACTTTCAAAAAGATGAAGTCTAGAAAAAATATAAACCAGAGAAACAAGTAGCTTTCCTCCAGCATAGTCTGCTGCATTTTAATTAGCTCAAGGTGCCTACAGTATAAGATTAATAAAGGATGCTAAAATGAACTCATTTACCACCTCTCTAAGTTACCTATGGTAGCTGCAACTCGGTAGGTCAGTGAGGGAATAGTAAAGCAATTTATATTCCTGAGCTCTGAAAAGTGATGGTAGAACACTGGTCTACCCTGTGCTTTCACAGAATCAGAAAGCCCGATTTCTGCATCAGATGGTGGTGCCTTGCCTGTAATCCCAGCACTCGGGAGTCTGAGGCAGAAGGATCATGGGGCCAGATTCCTTATAGTTGCTTGGCTTGAGCTGTCTGGTGCTACTAAATGCACCAATATAATAGCTTAATCAACATATTAATCAAAGGAAGCAGCACAAGTAAAAGTGCTTCACTTTTAAAACTTCAAAATTCAAACAATCTTTGAAAGTAGAAAAAGAAAGAATAGATTTACTGTTGCAGCATATCAGCTATGATTTGTATTTCTATATCTGGTTAATGTGACACTATTGTGTAGGGATCCTTGGTTCACTGGCAGATTCATACCCATTGGTCCTTTTGGCAACAGACTTCACAATTCAGATGTCTTTTTTATATTTATTTATTTATTTATTTTTTTTTTTTTGAGACAGAGTGTCTCTGTATAGTTCTAGCTGGCCTTGAACTCACTATGTAGCCCAGGCTGTCCTCCGACTCACAGCAGTCCTCCTCTTATCTTCATGAAGACTATCACACATCATAAAGACACCCAGGAAAGATGTAGCCTAGGCTGGCCTCAGATTTGTAATGCTCTTGCCTCAACCTCTGGAATGCTGGGATTATAGGTTTGTGCCAAGGGTTTTGAAATTCTTACAGTTGGCCTGGGGATTTAGCTCAGCAGCATAAGTGCCTGCCTGGCAAGAAGAAGGTTGTGAGTTCAATCCCCGGTAAAAAAAAAAAAAAAAGAAAGAAATTCTTACAGTTGACTCCTATTGTGGCCTTATGGGAGAAAGAGGGAAGAGGAGGGGGGAGAGAGAGAAAGAGAGGAAAAGGAGGAAAAGAAGGAAGACGATGGAGGAGAAGATAGAGGAAGGGGGAGGGAGAGAGAAAGAAGAAAAGAAAGAAATCCCTTCTCTTTGCCATGCAAGCACCCTGCAAAGAGGCAGCCATCTGCAAGCCAGGAAGAGCACCCTTGCCCAGTCTGAACTCAGACTTCCAGCCTCCATAATTGTGAGTAAATAAATGTCTATTGTTTTGTAATGGCAGCCCGAGCTGCTAACTTGAACTCACTTAATCCTAAGGATATTAAGAGAGCTCACCAAGTTGGTGGCGAAGCTGAAATACTGCACTTTATGATAGGTAGAAAGCAAAGCTGTTGCACAGGAATAGCAACTTGGCTCTGCAGGAGCAGCCTCTTATCAGATTCCATTTCTGGTCTGAATGAGTGAGGCACTTAAGGCACTTAGGAATCAAAATTCCACTCCTAAGTAAACTACCTGAGATGCCCCCTGCTTACTCATTGACAATACAGGACAGTGAAAAGAAAGATACAGTTGAAAAAGCCTTTGGGAGGTGCTTTGCCTTTCATGATGGAAAAGCAATCAGCTGGACAATAAAACTATATGATCTATTATAAAAAACTTAGATCTGGGAGTGACAGACAAGACATTCTAGATAAGGCAATATTATGAGCCATGGTGAGATAGTAAATATTGAAGCATATGAAGAGAACAGCCTAATCCTTTACATTTTTCTTCTCATAAGTCAGAAATTATGCAGTGATTTTCTGTTCCATGGCTTCCACTGCAATTTGCACACTGGTAATGATCAAATTTGTTATCTGTGTACCTATTCTAAATGCTACTGTTTATTTACTTCAAGCCTTGTAGTAGATACCATTATTTTCTCAAATTCTCACCCCCTCAATTTGAAGAAGGTTCGTACTTCTGGTTTGCCTGTCTGGAACTGGAAAGGCTCTCTCCATGGAAATGTATTTCTCCATCCCACTGACAATGAATTTGGCCACCTGATTTTCAGCAGTCTATGAGCTGTAAGGAGATGTGACATTGGATACCTCTGCATAGAATCTTCAAGAGTCATTGAAGGTTGGCTCTGGACTTGCCCCAGAAGAAGATTACTGTCTTGGCCACCATGTTAGAATAACTCAAATCATAAAACAGAGCTGTATAGAGTCTAGCAGAGATGCAGCAGCTAGTACACATATTCTGAGCAAGACACAGACTTTCACTATCATCAGCAAACAAAATTTTAGGGTTC